>WURT03028936.1:0-15387 GCA_009936505.3 Holothuria glaberrima | reverse complement strand
GTTCAAAAACTTGGTATTGTTTTAAACTAGTTAAGGCACCATCAGGGTAATTAAAATTTGGGTCATAAGCCAGTGAGATCATTTAAAGTCATGTGATGCTTGTACTAATAAACACCGAAGTCAAGGGACCCTGGTTGCAGGGTTGAGCTTCAGCACCATTGGTGCTCTAGTCTCTATAATTGCAACATTTAATCCCTTTTACAAACAAACTCTATTGACCAAACAAACAGTTTTTAAAGGGGTTCAAACCCCTTTAACTTTATTGATCTAAAGATACCTGTACAGAAAGTTCTCCGATAGATCGTGGATTAAGAGTGGTCAACTAGAGATGGATGAAACTTGCTCTTTGTTTCTAGCATCATGGCTACACAGCATAAACATGCTGTTTGACACTCCAGCAGATGATAAAGGCTTTCTACCTTATTTTGTCTACTCTACTGGCATTGATAACGTGATTCAAAAACAGTCAATCATACTGTCAGTTTCTTAAGGCTAGGCTGCTGAACATTATAGTAACGTTGTACCAACGATCGTTAGGCTTGCTTGCGTCTCACGTACAGGCTCAAGTGTGACTAATTTTTCGTGTTTTATCACGCCATTTCAAATAGTTTAGCATTTTGTTGGTCTAATAACCATCCTTGTCCTCGTCACCAAAATACTGTTGTGTTCTACCTTCAAATTACGGACTCTGACAACAGGTTTGTTCACAATTAATTCAAAACTTTATTAATGACATGGCATCTGCTCTGCATGTTACACTGGAGACTCTGAATGAGGTGTCACTACACTAATACATCACATTGTCTAAAACAGGAAAATCAAATGAAAACTTCATTGCTGTGAGATATATCTATGTACCAGTTTCGAAATGAAATTTGGCATCAGAGTAGGAGGAAAGGTGGGAAGAATTAAATTATCAAACTGCCACACATTCAGCTAGATCTGTTCCTATAGAAGGATATCATTCTAGAGCATTTTATATCCCTTAAATAGGATAATGGCAATTATGTTGCAGGGCTGTCTGCTCCCCCCCCCCTTGCTGTACTAGGGTCATAATGCTCCTTAAAGGGAAGAAAACCAGTGTATGCTTTACATACAAAGTAGTAAGTTTTAGTGTATCATCTTGAATGGCATTGTGTTAAATAATGACGAACCTCTTTTGGACAGGACAGGGTAGAACTTTACACAAAATTAATAATTGGATGCAACTTTGTGCTTGTACATTTATAGTCCATTCCATTTAAGCTCCCACTGTGAGAGCTCTTGACATCAAAATGGCAACTAGACATCTTTTTTCTGCAGGAAGGTATAGTATTGATAGGAAGGAGATGAAACTGAAACTTCAAATGAGACTTAATCTTTAATAGCAGATCAACTTTCAGTGTCAGGAGAAAATGATTTAATGAGTGATCATTAGACCTGAGGGCATTCGGTTCTTTTAGAGGTGTACTTAGCAGTAGTACTTCATGTTCTAGGTAACATAAATCATGCCCACTCTAACAGATACTATTGGGTTGTAGGGAACAATGGTATGGCATGTATCAAAGGAATTGCCACCTGTCTAGTAAAATGCTGTTCACTGCCACCCACAGAACCCCGAAATGCTCGTAATAAAAGTTATCTTTTGTCGTGTATGCAAATAAAGTAGGCTTAAGACAAACTTTTTTGTTTTGTTTTAATTTTGCATTCTTTTGCACTAAGCAGTGGGCATAGCCCATCTTCAATAAATTGCATGCAATGACATTTGGATTAGGCTAAATTTACCACAACATGCAAAAACCCAAAAATTTATGTGCGAATGAAGTAACATACAAGGCTATAGAAATAGAATAAATTTAAAGATGTGCTCTTCCAAATGAAGCAGAGGAATTGGAACTTTGATATTTAAGTTTAACTTTTAAGCTTATTGAATCTTCAAGAGCTAAATTACTCAGAGATTTATATTATCATCATCATCAAGTAAGGTTCATCACAGTGTTGTAGTTGCATCCCCCTTCTTTTATCTCTAGTCATTATCTCCAAGGAGCTTCTGCATACAGAACCCCCTTGCTTACTCTACTTACAAAGAAAAGTACCCAAATTTGCAAGATGGAAGCATAAAATAAAAACATTTGCTTATTTGATCGCTAGGAGTTAATGTTAAACAATATCATGTTTGAAAAAGTGAGATGCTGTATCATACAGTATCAAAAATCCCAGAAATTTTGAAATACTATTTTCTTCACAATGTGGATTATTGTGAAATATTTTGGAATTATTAAGTACCGTAGAGAAAAAAAAACATTAACTGGGGGTAATACCTTCCACACCTAACAGTTTGTATATCTGTCCTATAGTACATGTCCTGTAGTATATCTGTCCTGTAGTATACAGTATCTGTCCTGTAGTATATCTGTCCTGTAGTACATGTCCTGCAGTATATCTGTCCTGTAGTATCTGTGTGTGGTATATCTTTCCTGTTAGCAGATTGCCAGTTGAATGGTCTCAGTCATGGTGTTGTTACATAGTTGAACCTCAGTGAGATCTAAGTATCAAACTTTTGGTGGCAAATACTATCAATATATCAAGAGTGGCTGGGAGCTGATGTAATAAACCTTGACAAAACTTGACATTAGCAATTTATTTTTGTCATGATTCCTGACCTATCATTGGTGATCTATGCTATCATAAAAAAACCATAGGAACTGCACTACACTTATGTGTAATTTTCTAGTAAGTATTTATTATACTTATTGCATATTACTTAGTTATAATGTGCATTTAATAAACATTTACCTACAGTAGTCACAAACTTTCGTAGAAATTTGTTCCATTATCAGTTGAGGCATTGAAGAAATCTCACAATTTAAGGGCACAGCAATGATGTTCTTATATTGAAAGCAGTGTATTGCATTATTTATCACATCATTTTAAAGACCAAACCTGTGTACCTCACTTTCTTTTCATTAAATTTTAATTTTCAACAGGACATGGCCCATTTTCTCATCTATTCGATGAATCTTTTTTGCCCAAAGTGAGACCAGATTACAAAGGAAAGGTAACTACTATATTCTACAGTTTTGTCAAAAAATCAGCATCAGGGTTAGTTATAGCCTACAAGAATGTTACAACCAGATAAATACTAATTGCACCATGGACTGCCCCCCCCCCTCCAGCCCTTCTACCCCATTCCATTCATGTTGCACATGCGTACATGATGCAATATTCTAAGTACTTTTTCCTTGTTTTTTTTTCAGGTGACAGGACCAAGATCTGATTTGTTTTACATAGTCTCTATAGACATATCTTAATAGGAGCTGTAGGCATGAGTGGGTGGTTAAATCCTTGAAAACACAATTTCTCAGCAACTGATAAAACTAGTTTCAAATGTGATTTGTTATGTGGGTGAAGGGGTTTCTATTTATATCCTGCAGCCTATGCACTTTGATTGTCTATTCATTTACAAATCTGCTGTCTTTGTGACATATTTGTTATTAAACCCTTAACAACAATCTATGAGTGTTTGGATACTTATATCTCACTATTCTATTGAAAAACTTGAAAAACATTTTGTTTTTTTTTTCAATTTTGTTGCTAATAATTTTTAGGAGAACAATGAGTATGTGGTTTTGAGGATATATTTTATGATCATTCTAAAAAATAACAGCTCCTGGAGATGTTCTTCTATTTAAATTTACACAAGAATTTTGTTCTTTCACGTTACCATGCCATGTTACATCTACATTACATGTACAAGTTGTAATCGTACACCAGTCTGATTTTGATGATGCGATTTGTGTGTATAGTGTCCACGTTTAATCTGCAGCAGCCATGATAACTCTTGCAGTATTCTCAAGAAACATTTCCCTTCAGAAACATTGCCTTGTTTCTCCCTTCTAACTGAATTATGGAGAAGTGTATTATTGTTAATATGGGTATTATTATTAATATGTAATATGGGTATTATTGTTACGCAACATGAGGTGAAAATGTTTGGGAAGAAAAACTTAAAAAATAAGCTAACTTACCCCACCTGATGATGTATATTGGTCCTGTGATTAGCTTTCTTCTGTGTGATGTTTCCTCCTAGGCCTACACTTACACAGATCATTACAATTGATGACGTGTGATATATATTCAGGTACAAATATATTTCTTATCCAAACGAATATTGTGAGAAACAATGATGGTGTAGGCGTTAATTTATATTGACCTATCAATATTGACCTGTAAAGATAATATCATGGTACCGAAGTAATATAAGCTGCTTGTAAGAAATAAATCTTTGTTTTTCATTCATTAGTACATTGCTTTTAAGTGAAAGGTTATTACTGTCTTCTTGAGTGGGCACATTTCATGTGTGTTGCTTTCATACTGTACCCAGCATTCTCTGCAGGTGCAAATTTTGTCTAGGTGCTTGTCTCTGATCTGGCAGATGACACTGATTGCAGTTCTAGGAAAAGGGTCTAAGGGGGGACACAGGGAAGGGGTGTCCCCCTTCCTTTTTGGAAAATTTTTGCTCACATAAGGTGGGCTAGATGCAGAATGGTTCTACATTTGGTGCTAAATTTGAATTGAATATATCACCAAGAATTCCTATTTTTTTTTATAGAATTCAAGTTTATTCATCTTGCTTGCTTTAGTGAATTTTTCCTCACTCCTTATGGCAATTCAGAACCATAGTAAATGGCCAGTAAATTGTTAGACTACATATACCATTGCCATATTTACTCATATCCAGTGAAATTTGGATATGAAAGTGATTTAGACTGTGCATGTTAGTCTTAGCAAAATTCTGATAGAGGTGATGCTGGTAGCAATCTTCTCATTACACCACTCTGGTACACCTTTTGTTTCATTGATTGCTCCTCGCTGCAATCAGTCCCAATTTTAACATGACCTGCCTTAGTTATAGTACTTGACCTCTGACCCAGTCTAACAAAATAATGAGACATGCATACTCCTCATGACACTTGCACATAGACTTGAAATGACTGCCTAGATTTTGGAGACTGCTTGACAGGATCAACAAATGAGGCAACATCTCTTTGTTCTGTTTATTCCATCACTATGATCACATTGTCATCATCTTTTATTTCAGATGGAGAGTTCAGCAATTTGTCAAAGTTCAAATTTTTATGTTTCCATGGTAATAGACTCAACAAACCTTCCCAATATTTTCTTTAACTTTACTAGCATATACTTATAGTAAAATCATTTTTATTCGAAGTACTGAAATGGTTCAACTGAATGGTAGGACAGGGGGGTGGGGGGGCTTAATGGAATCCATTTCCAGTTAGGTGCCCTGAAACATTGTACCTTTACAATGGACATGGACATATGATCTAAAATGGTGTTGGGCTCAAGTAATCCCATTGGGTATGGATTAATTTGGAGTCACTAAACTGTATCAGGCTCTCATAACAGTACTATAGTATATTAGGCCAATGGGCAAAAAGTTTGTAAGGTTTTACATCTTTTGACAAGAAGTAAAGCTATGGTGTCGATAAAGAAAACTTTTCATGCTTGCTAACATTTGTGAGGATCAGTAACACATTTCTGAACTCTTACACTTTGGAAAAATCATTAGGTAGGAAGTGTAAATCTATGAGGCCACTAACTTCTGCATGCTACACATATCTATGCTGCTGTTTAGTATTCATATGCACTGCATATGAGGCAGTGGCAAATGTGCCAAGCCCCTCCGAAAAAAAAAATGCTCTGCAATTCAAACCCTGCCAACTAAAATTTGTGGAAATATTGCAGGTTGTGATTTGAGGGTCTTTTGCACATGTCAGATATTTTGTCACTCATGGCCAGTTTGGTTATTTTTAACCTTCTCACAACCCTGACTAGTGTTATTTTGTACACTATAATGTGCATGCACAAAGATGTACAGTAGCTTTATACTTTGGTTGCAATCAAACAAAGTACTATAATCCAGTGCTGAAGTCTCTTCTTCTTGGGAGTCAAAAAATAACATTCTTAATCATAGATGCTATTGAAAGGATATCAGTGATTACTATGCCATTAATATTTTGCCAAGTCATTTAAAACTGATAATCACGTACAGTTAAGATTTTGATCTTGACTCCGTGGGTTTATTGCTCTTCCTCTACCTAGTAATCACTTAAAGTTGACAGTGTATTGTACTTAAGAACAGCCATGCTGTTACTATACACTTGAAGTTGCTTCATGTTTGAGCAAGCTCTATGTTGGTTTGGGAAGCCTCACCTTACAAATATGATTGACAAGATTTTTGTGATTGCCTGCATGGCCAGTCTTAGCTAGAATGATGTTAGTAGTGTATTGCATTCCTAATGTTAATGATTTGCATAGATTTGAAAAGTAATGTCTGTTATGCACTTGTTTAGGTACTTTGAAAATATTCTTGTGAAATGATTAAAACATAACAAATGCTTGGAAATTGTGTTATGGAAGTAATGAGTTTGGGTGAAATTGTAAACACATTTTGATAATAGTTTTAGTAAAGTGCAAGTGAAATTTTGTGACGCAGAACCAATGGCAAAGTAGGAGGGCATCACAGCCATTTTTGACATCAACATTAGCAATTTTGGAAAGGTTTTATGGTGTCGTCATTTATTTCAAGCCCTGGGTGAAGACTGCAAACTTGGAAATTGTCAAGTGATGGATCGCAACGGCCATACTCGTGCTAGAGTATTCAGAGCTTTATAAACTATTGTTGCCTTTATGAGGGTACCAGTGATCTAAATCATGATTCATGACTGTATTTTTTCAATGAAATACTTAACTTCTGGGGAGACAGAAAGTGTTTAATTCACTTTGCAAATGCTTCCAAAAGAAGTGAAAGCAATATTTTTTGTCCGGGCAGCCAAGGTTTCCCTGTGGGCGGCTATACATAAATAGCAGTTAAAACTGGTTAGAAATAGATCGGTATACAGGCTGTATGGTATAGCAGTAAGGAAAGTTAATTTTTTTTTTCCTTTTTTCCTATCGTACCCTAAACTTGCCAACACTTTTATTTCATTTCATTCATTTCTGTCATTTATTTTTTGTTTTTCCTCCATGCACATTTGAAAAACGAGATAAAAGTATTAATAGATAATATACAGTGAACGTACAGTAACAATGTACAGAAGAGAAAGGAAGTAGTCTAAAAACCTCAAAAGGCATCAAGTAGATCCACTCCCCAAAAAAAGAAAAACAAAAAAAGAAGAAAACTAATAAAAGAATAATAATACATGAAGTACTCAAATATTTAAATGACACAAAGCATACTGAAACTATTTGGAAAATAATTAAGGAGATAAACAATAGCTCTCTAGATAATGACTGCTAAGATTCTTTTTGAACAAATACAGCAAAGAATGAATTTTGATAGTATTTGACAAGGATATCCAAATTATATTAGCAAGGTAAAGTACGGTAAGCAGCTCTGTTTTAAGATATTTGTACAGGGTCAAGATTTATGCATGTTTTTTGTCTCATATAAAGACTATAAATGTCCTAGTTGTTGGGTGTAATCTTTGAAGACAGGAGAAATATGACCATTAATAGAACTATACAAACATAGCATTGTGATCATTGAAAGAAGCATAAGAGAGGAGATGAATTGCTCTCTTTTGAAGGGTACAAAGTTCTTTTGCATTAGAAGGTATCGGATGATACAGTCACACAATAGGTTAGATGGGGATGCATAAGTGTAAAATATAAGGAACACAGAACATGTCTAGGTAGATTATACTTGAACTTAGAGAGAATTCCAACCCGCCAGGCAATTTTAGTTGATACAACTTTAACTTGATTATCCCACTTTAACCAGAGTCAATGTTTACCCCTAGAAACATTGTGTAATGAACCCTATTAAGAGAATTTCCATCTATTGCAATATCAAATGGCACGCTATTTACACTGCATTTAGTATCATTAAAAACTTTTAACATTGGTTTTACTGACATCGAGAGAAATTTATTAGCCGAGAACCAGGTGTAAAATTTTGTAAGTTTCTGACAAATTGTGTCTTTCAGTAAATTTTAACTTTTTTGATCAACTGGATTATTTTAAGCGGGAAGGTGTTTTAGGTAGAGGTGAGACTAAAACTTGTCTTTTTTACCACACTTGTTGATAAAAATATTTTCATTGTGTTAACTTAAAAGGTGTTTGAACTAAATACAGGGGCCATGTTGCCTGTAGTCAGTATCTTGAATCACATTGGGTCATTTTGCTATTTCCTTAGCATTGCAGCACTTCAGTTTTAAATTTATATGCAGGTTGTAATGAATTAGGATGCTGTGTACAAATAATCAGCTTGGTTCCTTAATATCCTGAACATGAGTACCTCTTTTGCAATCTTCTGAATTAGTGCAAAAATAGATCCAAAATTCAACATCACAGTTTAGCCTTCAATATCTTTGCTCATTTATACGGATGTGAAAGACATCCTAGAAAATATAAAAGTGTTACAAAATTCACACAATTTCAGAAACCCGGTATTTCAAAATGAAGAATGTTTAGATGAAACTTTTAAGGCCTAAAAAGTGCCATTTTCATCAATATGGAATTCTGTATGTTAGGAAGCTTCTTTAATGGCTATACACCAACCAGTGATGGCACTCTGCAATACATAATGTCGCATATTAACTCTTCCTCCCCCTTCCAGGTGTGATAGTTCTGGGGAATGGCTGTGAGTATTTGCTATTGAACAGTTGGACAAGTTCCAGAAGAAGAGGGTCTAATAGCTGAGAAATTTTCTGTATTTCAGTGCTATGTTTGAGCCTTCTTTGAAAAGCATGACTTTATGAGGATTTTTCTTTGTTTCCACAGCATGAAAAATTATCCGTTGACATGTTTGAGCACATGCTGAAGAAGAATAACTTGAGAGAAAAGTTTGTGGATCATGGTCTGACTGACATTGATATAACCTTCATTAAAGAACAGATTGTCGGTGTGGGTGCAAAACAGGTATAACTAATCCAGGAACAAAAATATCCAGTTCATGTGTATAAAATTAACTCATATTTACAAAAGTGATCCCTGTATGGTCATTTTAGATTGAAATATGTGTGTGTCACAAACATTTTCCAAAAGGTCTCAGACACTGTTAATACTGGGTTCAGACAGTAACATTGGTGGTTCCAAACCCCTTCTATGAGTTACTTTATTTTTTTGTTTTGTTGTGTATGAGGAATAGCTGAGGGATTTCGTAGTTTTTCAAAGGTTATGAGTAAAAGTGCATACTCTTTTATAGTACTTCCGTATTGTGACAGAGAAGCAGAAAAGAACAAAAACCATTATGTCATCTTATCATAGTTGTTAAAGTATTATTAAACCACTTAAGTGAAAAACTGTGTCACATACTTTTCAAGGGTTTGTAATGTCAATTAAATGTAAAATTGTGCAATGTCTTAAAAGTTGTATAAAAACAAGTGCTTTAGTCAGTTTTGACAACAAGCCTTTTAATAATCTTTCTGCCAATTGTTTGACTGAACGTAACTCAGCCTAACCAACAGTGGCATCTTTCAAGACCACTCACATATGTTTCTACCAGTTTTAAAAAAGGCTTCAGGTGGGCTCATCAAACATTGATACACTGCCTTACAATGTGACTGTCGTATGTAGCAGTGTTGCACAGGCTGTGTATCCCAGTAGTCAAGTAGTTAAACAGAAAATTAAATTCAGTCTTGAAGGCTGTCGTTTGAATATGCACTGAAATAAGAAATTTATGGTTCATAGCAACCATATAGCTAACCAACACAGTGAGGCAGTTTGTTATTCGCAGAAAATTAGTTTAAATTTGGAATCTTTTCACTTGTAATGTCTGTTCAGACAGGGAAGATGTAGATCGCTGTTGGCAGAAAAGCCCACCTTACTATAAATTGTCTAGCAATTTACAGTAATTCAACTAAAAACTTACGGACTGTTTGGTCACATTTTTTTGGTCTTAATCCAGTGAACTATAGCAGTGGCAGTAGTAACAAGCACAAAAACAAATAACCCTTATTACTTTCTGTCAGTTATACTGTCATGTCTTTATTTGCACTTGGCAAGTCAAAAAAGTTCTACTGTACCTAGGAAAAAGCATGGTAGCCCACAGAAAGGTACTGTACAAGTTTTAGGGGTCTCAGTATAAAGGCATGTTTTGAATCTTAATGCAGGTGAAAGCAGTCTGTAACTATGTTCCTGAAGAAGGTGCATCAGAATTAGCCATCAGTAAAGATGAGTTACTAACCATCATTAAACAGAGTGAGATTCAAGGCTGCCTACATGTAAGGAATGATGAAGGAGAAACGGGTCTCGTATCAATCTCACTGATTGAGGTTAGTGCCATTTTACGGGTTGGTTGTTTAATACACAAGGCATATTACTGTAAGGAACAGGTAAATGTACACTTGTTAGGTTACCAATTAATATTCATCCATTGAACCTTATTATAGACAGAGAGTTTAGTTATAGAGGAAAGTATGGGACTCCATTATTTGATTTGTGTATATAGAGAAGCCAAACCAGTAGATGACAGCTGGCTGGTTTACAGATTCTCAGTTGATTTTTCGGTATATTCCTCTTGAAATGCTTAGGAAGGGGGGGGGTGGGGGTGCTTGCAGTTTGAAAAGGGGAATGTTTATTGAGGATGTTGTCTTCACTAAAATGTGGTCAGTCAAAATTGTATGTATACTTTAGGACACTTGCTTGGTTGTTACTACTAATTTGTCTGTTTTGGAAACTTTGGTAAGGTATTTATTTTGTTGATGTTCTGTTGTAAACTAATATCAGGCCTATAGGTTAAGCCCAGTTCCTTGGCCTTTGGGCCTATTCAAGTTTTCCAGAAATTCCATGGGGACATATATTGGAAGTGTGGGGTGTCTTTTAAGGAAAATATGGTAGGTTATATTTTGTCTTGTGGTGTATTGAATATGTATGTAGGCTATGAGCAGTACAGTTCTTGTTTTGGCTCATAAATCTCAGGTGTCTTCGCAGACGAGCAACTGTAAATGTAGATCGTGGTCGAAGAAAGATATTGCCCCAAAGATTTAAGATTTCAGGAAATTTCCTGATTTCAGTAAATTGGAAGTTGAACAAAATTCTCAGGAAATCCATTTTGCTAGACAAAATTTTTTACAGTGGTCATGGTGGGTGGAATGGCCAAGAGTGTGTAAAGTTTTGAGGATTATGTTGGAATCTTTTTACAAAAAAGTAAATTTCTACTGCATGAACATACTTGTAAAACAGAAAAAGCACCATTTTGCACATAGGCCTCCTCCTGATGTGAAACATTTTCTCCAAGGGGAGCCCTCCCCTTAGACCCCTCCCCCAAGCTGACAATCCTGGACAACCAAGTTTCAGGAAATGGACCTCTACTTTGCGTACATCTCTGTTGCACTCTTGGTGTATAGTGTCAAGATAACCTCTTTGCAAAAGTGTTTTAGGTATATGCAAGGGCACACTTGTTTATGCATAATGATTTTGATGATGTATTACAGATAAGATTGCCAGAGGGTGTATACACAGCCCTGTCAAGTCACTCGCATTGGGTGGGTGTCACCTGCATTTTCAAGTTGTCTCCCACTCACACCCTTAACTGTCCGACTCCTGCATCTTTAAAAATCTCTCGCATTGTACATAGTTTCCTCTGAGAAAAATGAATTCTTGCTTTTTAGCATAAAATTCATTTCATTGGACCAAAATGTGAGAAATAAACCATCTTAAAACCGCCAAGATCAGAAATTACTAGGCCTACATGCTAAATATGCCGGGCTAAAAGTAACGTTACCTATACAATCCATGAAAATGCCATTCCAACACACATGAACACTATAGCGTCTGCCAAGTTTAAAGGCAATAGGCAGTCGCCCCAAATTTTCTTTTAGAAATCAGCAAACTCTTTCAAATCTCCTCTTACTGCATTACAATCACCTCTGAACATGTTTTGAATATAACTATTACAATCAGTGTTGTAACGAGTCACCCTTAGGTGGAGGCACAAGTCAAGACAACGGTGGTCGAATGGCAAGTCAAGTCAAGTCATTCGTCACATTGCTCAAGTCAAGTCGAACTCTTTTTCAAGTCACGTCAACACAAAGCCAAGTCAAGTCAAGTCGGACATTTTGGTCAAGTCAACTCGAGTCAGTTGCTGTTGTCTACAAGTCTACGCTTCACACTATCACATCATTATACGTCAGTATACAATGTTTGCAGACGCAGTTGCCATGTGTATGTGTAGGAACTGCAGTATAAATCAGATGTTCTGAGTGATGCAACAATGTTACGTATACGGCTTTCTGATATCAACAAATAGTTCGAACTCTACAGTAAATTTTACGAAGTGGCAAAGGTGATGATTTTATTTTAAATTTTCAGAAATTCAAAGAACCCAGATTTTTAGTGGGTCATTGTAAGAACCGTGTATGGAGAAATAGTCTGGGACTTGCTATACATGTGCCTTTACTGAGGACTAAACCAGTCCCACCAGATTTGCACAAGCAATCTTTATCCAGGAATTCAGATATAGGGGGCACAGGTACCACATAGAGGAGCACCGAAGAAGATTACATTGGTAGTCAGTGTAGTGCCACCTTGTGATAACAGTTTGCAGGAACCACAGGAAATGACACCTCAAGCCTACCACATATAGCTTGATGGGATCGGTATCATGTGGTCACAATGGCCTCAAAGCAGGTGAAAATTTAGCTCATCTGGTGGAAACTTTCCCCTCCATTCGTAATACAGAGACGTGGAAAGTCGCCAAAGGAAAAGGTAATAAGACCGATGATGCTTCCTCAGCCCCGCAAGGGCATGTGAGGAGTTGAGTACTTTGCAAATGGTGAAGGGGACCAGCAGAGACTGCCACGAGGCAGGCTTGGCCGTAGCCTACGTAGTGCCTCTGTGGCTGCTGCCTCTCAGTTTTATTGCAGCGATGAACTGAATGGAAAAACGTCGTCCGCTCTGAGGGGTAGCTTGGCCATGGTCCAGCCTTACTTTGGTAGGATCCATAGGGAAATTCCTTGAATGTCTGAAGAATTAACAAAATGGAAACACTAGTATAGAGCTTTGAATAGGACTTCCTATTCCTTCCTAACACTTCCCTGATGACAGCAAGAGCACACTCAGCTCTTCACAGTTTGCCATTCAGATGGTGATTATCATATTTTTACTTTGAAAGAAATTTTACATGAAGATAAAAGCAAATTTTTGAATAAATTTGTGGTTCGAGTAAATTGAACTTAAAATGCACATAGTCATCACGTCACTTGTATTACTCAAGGATTACATTGCTGCATGTAAACCTCTTGATGCCCTGAATCTATGTATGAGCCTCCACCTACAGTAGCTTTGGCTGGAATAGTTCACTGGAATTTTGTACTAGTAATGTTCATAACTGATACAACTTCAATTGTGCGAATTGCACACAAAATTTTGCAGGAAAATTATTTGCCAAGTCAAAACCTGTTTGCAGACTCAGCAAAGGGTGGTGAAAGGATATGATCAAAAAAGAGGGGACCAAGCTCCCTTAAGGGCTAGAGCAACTTGCCTGCCAGAAGCGACCTTTTACCGAAAGGATGCCGAAGGCAAAATTTTGGGGGTGCAAAAATTTAGGGATTTGTTGTAGAAAAATTGAAAATGCTTGGTTCTTGTGGGAAAAGTTAGAAAATTTGGGTTTATATGGGAGAATCTCACTCCTCCTCATCCCAGACTGTTTGAATTCTCCCAACTAAGTTACTCCTAGCCTCTCTAAAAACTGTCTTGAGCCCGTCCTTGTGTAGATACAAGCATTGTACATTGCTAAAGGTCATATCCTGAATGACATACAAAACCATACTATGTAATCAGAACATGCTGTGGGCATGCTACTCTGCATCTTTTGACTTTGATGTCAACCGAAGAGAATTCACCAATCAGAATTTTGCTTTCTCCGAAACAAAACTGTACTTAAGGTAATGAGGGTCTGCCTTGAAAAAGCAAAACCAAGATGCCGGGCGACTGGTCGTGGGGGAGTGCCCCCTTCCACAATCCCTGAACTCAGCATTGAGACAAAATATGTTCACCATGATGTTGAGTCTGAATTAAGAATCTTCCAAATGGTTAAAAAGAGGATAGAACTTTTCATCGATTCAATTTCGTGTTTCTCCAGAATCATGCTTGTACATGACAGAACAATAGCCTAATTATGGGACCTCTACTTAAATTGCCAACAATTCTAAAATGAGATTTAAAGCAAAATGTAACTGAAGATGAGGGCAGGCTCAGTCCACAAAAATATTTCGTAATTTAGAAAAAAAATTGTTACAGAAAACAAAATACGTTTATTATTGCAACCCCTTTTGGGATCATTTTTTGTCCAAAATTGCCTGTAGTCATATTAGGCCAATGTTTACAGATAGTAAATTTTTTTTATGCGTTTTCCCTGTAGGGGTACAGTGGTCCGCACAGAAGTATGACCCCCAGTACCCTACCTGGCTACGGGCCTGGTAGTATTGTTTGAAAACTTCTTTATGCCGGGGCAAAAATTATTATACAGAATCAAAAAATGAACAGATTCATACTGTAATTAATTTGTTTGAAATATCCACACAGGGATCATTGAAACTCTCATACAATGAAAGTCCCTGAATTAGACCAAGAATCATTGGGATATTACCCCTGTTTGTGCAAACTGCTGCTTTTCAATCAAAACCACTGAGATCGGTGATCGTAATGGTCCATTCCTCGCATGTTGTGTACAGCCTGATATGACATGGTTCCGCAGTAGTGAGTGCAGATTTTTTAAACTGCCTTGCACAGGCCGTTTGTTGTCAAGTGACAACTATGCTACAGGCATGCAGTGCTGATACTGTTGTACACGGGCACTTTGTGTTGAGGCTGCGTATACCTTGTGATATGCACATGCACAGCCCAGAATTGGATACGTTTACAAACATCAGAGTTGCAGTCAAAGGACTCCAGTCGCAGCATGAGATTCCAGTCATTTTCCCTGACTCGAGTCTTCAGTTTGGCTCGAGTCATGCTATGTTCGAGTCTGAGTCAAGTCCTTTTAGGTGGTGACTCGAGTCAAGTCAAGACATTTAGGGTTCCAGACTCGAGTCAAGTCAAGTCATTTTGGCTGAGGACCAAGTCAAGTCAAGTCGACTTGTGCATAAATTTTGGCACGCTTCGTGCGTATGTAGTGGTTTAGTGGTCTGTTTTATGCACTTGAACTTAGGGTTACCAGACTTTCCGTTTTACCCGAACATATCTTATTTTACTGGTTCGCACAGGCATCCGGTGAGATTTGTGAAAGTGCCCACAATGTCCGGATTTTATGTATTTCTCACATGATCTGATGGGATTCCCTTGTAAGCTCAACCCACAAAGTGCGGGTCGAGCTTATGTTATACTGTAGAGGACAAATGTCTGTCTCACTTTTCAAAAGCCTACTCCTTCCTCAGTTGTCAC
>WURT03028926.1:0-15388 GCA_009936505.3 Holothuria glaberrima | reverse complement strand
TCATCACTTGCACGTGCCAAGGCACTCTTCTGAATCGACCTCAAGCTGCTCTTAGGAGGTATAATCTCTCTTAAAAAAACCGTGGTGTAACGGCCTCGTCGATATGTGGTGAAATGGGAATTTTTTTGTGTGATCGCCGTCTTGTAGTTGTAAAGGGGTATATTTTCTCCCACTGAGAATTTCAAAAGAATTATAGATTTTTGAAATCAATATTCACCAATTGAGGTACCATGCTGTTCAAGGATGCTTACATTTCTAGTTCGTTTCTCCAATTGCACACGAGAATCAAGGCTTTTGTGGAAAAACTTCTTAAGAGTGAACTTCAAACATGGCAGGGTCTAAGTCGACAAGGCCCAATGCTTTGACACATCCCTTGGCCCCACATTTCACCCTGGGAATAGTTTTAGACGAGTCTTTGTAGTAATCTGACAGTCGTGATTAAGCATGCAAAATTTGTAGAGGAGCTTTGACAAAGCTAATAAATAAATAGCGAAACAAGGTGGATTTGTGCTGAGAAAGCCCCCTCCCCTCCACGTCCTTAGATCAACGCCTGAAATAGGCCCCGGGGGTTTTTCTTTTGTGTTGACGTCGTTTATAATACGATGAAGTAAAAGTTATGGCACTGTTACGCTGCATAGAAAGAAAAGAAAATGGTAATATTTAGGCAAATGAAGGGTGGATCTACCGAAAATTGACTTTGAACAATATTTGATCATACGTCTGCCTAATATTTGACTAACGTCAAGAAAGCGTATTTGAATGACGTCAAAATGAGGGTGAAAACGCAACTGTTTCATTTTAGAGAGGGCATGATTGGCGGCTATGATGCCCTAATGCGACGGGCCCGACGCGTTGCAGAGTGAAGGTGCGGAAGCGTTACTAATCAGCCAATAAAGTTGTTGGTTTGTTTAAAGCCAGGGGGTAGAATGACGTAGTCTTTGATATTCCATTACAATATACGTTGAATACTACAATCCTCGACAAAAGCACATGTGACAAACCCTGCTACCCGTATCAATGTTGAAGTCTCAGAACACGTTGGGCTGCCGCAACATTGAACAAGGGAATGGGGATGCGGACAGGGGATGGTGATCTTACTGTTGCTTGCTTTGCTTGTTTGTCCCTCATTTTTGTCGGGGATTGTAGATCTTCAGGGACACGAGGATCGAAAGTAAGGTTAAGGATGAAAAAACCAGCTGATGTCGGGCACTTCTTGAACTATTGAAAGCTTCTACGAAAACAAGGCTTCAACTCACAGGATTAAAGATTATAGCATTTTGGGGTCATCGGAAGTAATTGTAGACTGATGAAGGAAGTTAATGGCCCTTCGAAACTCATTTAACGTTACGTTAGGTGGAATTTGAATGAAATTTACACTTGGTACTGGAGTTTTAGGGTATTCGGCTAATCGCAAAAAGTTGATTCTCTGTTTATGAAGTCAGGGACGACTCTTTGTCCTCTTTAGAGGAGCTTTGGAGCATGACGCCTGTAAGCTTGCAAGATTGAAAAAACAGATGTTTCTGCACTCTCATTGGGATCCATAAGTTTACTAGTAACACGTGGTAACCTCATGTTAGTAAGTTACCCATATCGTCTTTGAATCACTTTACTGGAAATAACTGGATAGTACTTGAACGTGATTTTGCTTCCGTTAAACATACGGGGAATAAATCTATTGCTCTTGCTTTTGAGAGAAATTTAAATCAGGATATTTTGAGCTACTTACGGTGTGAAAGAACTCGTAAAATAGAAACTTAAAGACAAAGTCTTATTCTGTCGTGATAATCCTTTTCTTTGAGACAGAGGTAACGACCCCTGGAAGCACAGACCTCTGCATCCAAGTACCTTCGAAAATAATGAAAAACGATGTATAAATTGTTTGACGTTGAATCACCTTTGTCTGTACCGGGGTAAAATGACCAGGAATGGTAAAGTTTTACCATTCTTAGCAAAGTGGGCCGTACAACCAACCTTAATAGTCGGAGGATTTTCATTTCTGCGAAAATTTATATGTGCTTGGTGTAATTCGACATGACCTTAGTGTTTAAATGTCCGGGTTATTTGCTTTAATATATTGGGGAATCAAATCTTGAAAGACTTAATAATGTCTTTCTTTTGTTCCACCATTACCATTTGCATATATCAAGCAGTATGAATAATGTTTCATTAAACATGCCAACTTGATTTACAATTCAAGTAAGACTATCAGATGAAAGGAATGAATGCAAAATTCCGTTTATACTTTTGTCTCCGCATTGAAGGGGTACGGTTGCCTAGCAAGTCACCATAAACACGACATTTACATCGCTCAAGAGATCCAGAGTGAGAGCCATTTTACATCTTTATTACTCCAGGGAGCTATTTTTAACTCTAACTAGAAATCAACCCCCTTGCAACTGCCTAATGTGCCCCGCTCTTGAATCAATGCGGATATGTGGGAGGGAGGGGGGTCATTAGGCTGTTAGGTCCACAGATACGCCCTGCATGTAGGAAATATAATAATGTACGAAAACTGTTACAGCAAATGTTATCTTTTGCAGTCTATCAGTATTGTTACGGCTCGATGTGGCATTCAAACCAATAACAGCGAAAGATTCAAAGATCACAGAAGAGAGATTAAAATTTAACAACTTGATTATTATTTACGATTAAAACCCTCTTTCCTTAATTCGTACAAGCATTGAATCTTAGCTTAGGCCTATTTACAATTATTTACTTAATATACTTATCGCTATTCTTGGCCGGCGATGCAACGTCTATGATGGTAGGCTGCTGTAGTAGGCTTGGTTTCGGCGATAGCCTAGGCGGATAGGGCGAAGTCGAAGTGCTTACGTTGGCGAATATAGTTACTCTTTAATCGACAACTCTCACGGTGCAGGGGAATGGCGTACAGAAAGTGGCTGGCTTCTGTGTGCGCTGATGATGTAATGACTGCAAGCAGCACACGTTTATTTGAACTTGAAGAATATTAACAGTGGAATAATGTATACACAGCATACGGTTCAATCTCGATCAATCAGCAATGATAACGATAACGTCTGGTTCTACAGGTGCAATGTTGTGTCTCTCTCCACGACTATTGCGAGACCTTCCTCTTATATTCGCCAGCTCTTATTCGAGAAACCTCTCGAATTAACGAATTCTAGAATATTCCAGTACACAATACAGGCATTTCTAGGAAGTGAAGTTTCCAGACACGATTACTGCCAAATTTATTGTCTTGAGTCGGACAGTTCTTTCCAGGAGGAAGTCGAACCTTCTCGAAGTGGAAACATGTGGTAAGCTCTAAAAAGGACTCGAAGAAATCGTAGGTAGAATTTTCCGGAGCTTTCATTCGTCGAAGGATTCAAGCTGGTACTTTTGGCAAGCCTGTCGTGCCCCGTAATAGTATTATCAGTTAATTATAACTTAACTTCAAAGTTCAGTATGAAAGGAGTTATTGTGTTCTATTATGATGTTCACGACAATCATTTCGTAGACACGCACTAATTTTTAGGTTGTTACCTCACAAGAACTAACAAAATTTAGGACTTAATGAGAGGGCTCTTACGAGACCGACTATCTGATGCAACGAGACCGACTACCTGATGCAACACTGCCTTTAAACACCAAATATGAGGTTCATTAAATTTAACAAGCATTCAGACTTTCGACAAATATTTGTGACGTATTCTCTTCTTACAAAAGAAATTTCTGAACTCACATGTACGATGAACTCAACCCAACCAAGCACCTCTTTCAGTCTCCCCTGAGTGCCTGAATATGACACTACTTTTCTCATATATACTCTAAAGGATGGGAACACCATCATAACAAGCGTGTCTACCATTCTAACAAACTAAAACATGACAATCGGCAATTTAAAGTGCGTATACTGTGCCAATGACTGCATCTTTATAAACAATTTCAACGTGTTATTTGTTGCCTTATTACAGTGTGCACAATTAACCTAAGGTCAAGCTATTTAAAAGCTGAGGTTATGCAACAGAAACAAGGATCCGTGGCCGAAAGGTTATATAACTTGCCATTTGATTCCTTATTAGAGCAAGGAATCATAGTTTGGAAAAATGAGACGACAGTATAAAGAAATCCAGCCCTGCTCATGATCCTTTCTGGTCTTAGTGACGGGGTGTGATGGTATGACCGAAATTAATAATTTATGTTTCAGAGTTTAAAGTAAATCATTGTATAAAAATGTTTCTGATGAGCCCCAGTAGTCATGTTTTACTCCCTAAATTTCCCGAAAATGTGAGAAACTGTAGTTCTTGTGGACAAGGGTTTCATATACGATAAATACCTAAAGGTTAAAAGTGTCTGGTCACAAATTTGTAAGAAATGATTCAAATAATTAATTACACTATCACTGCCATTTGTCAGATGTGCAGAATCTCTTAAGTTGACCATTTACCATCAAGATGTGTGTAAATCGTAACAGGTGTGAAAAAGCGTGAATTTTATTAAACAAATCAATACTCCCTTTAAATGAAACAAATTGATGCTTTCAAGTTCACATGCGACAAATTTTCCTCTACCTCAATCGAAATAATAACTCCAGCACTTACTGTATGAAGGATAGACATCGCCAATGTTTGTTTTTCATTATAAGAAGAACTTCAACAAAAATCTCTAACTAGTCTCGAAGTATCTGTATTAACCCCGAAGAATAAGGACAAGTGAATATAGGTTCACGTTGCCTTCCAAATTTAGACGAACATTATCTACTACTTTGTCATTGACAGTCACTTCCAATCGCATATTAATTTGCATGTGTTTTAACTCTTTGTGGTTAAGTAACACCAAAGTATCACCTTAGTTCGTAGCATCATGTTGCGCATAAAAACACCACATTTATTGTGCAGGGGTTATAAGATAAACCCTATTGCCTGATAGGTAGGTTTGTATACTTCACAAGGAGACAAATGAAGCAGGCCATGCTAATGACTCACCAGTCGTAAGCTTGCCTCCTATGCCGATGGACCTATTCCTCCTCTTATCTAAGTAGTTTTTCACCAGGCAGATCTGATATCTACAAGGAACGTTTAATTAATTTTTCTCTAAAGAATAAATTTTATAACATAATAATTCAGGGGTAAGTACCGAATGAATCATCAAAGGTTATCCTTACAAGGAACGCCGAAGTCCAAATCAGAGTAAGCTTTTCATATCTTGAAATTTTTCTTTTTTAATATCAGTATCCGAAGCCACACATCGTGAGTCTTCAAGTCGAGACGTCTATAACCGCTCGCTACGTCAGTACTACGGTGGTAACAGTGATGAAAAACCGAGCTCCAGTGTCCCAGGATTCTAACTTTCGTTTCAGACTCACGAAAGAGGCATTCATCAGCGATTTTTTCATGTAAGTAATGTAATCTTTAATTCGGCTTTTCTGTTGTATTTTATTCCTTTTTTTTTCTCCATACGAAAATCTAGACTCCATGCCCGAGACCTCTTTTGGAAAGACAAGCAGAATATTTTTCACTTAGGGTATTCCTTGTTACTGATGGTAATGCCTTGTCTTCAACTTTTCTAACATATTTTCAAGATGATACAAAGTTGTTTCAGTATTTACACGACGGATATTGTCATAGTAGCAAACGTTACGATATCAAACACTTTCACAATGTAAGCTTAAACGCATGTTAAAGTTGGGCAAAGAATCTTCTCCAAATGGTTAGATGTAACATTTTGGTTATCTTTACTTGCGCTTTAAAAGAAAGTGTTGATTAATATAACGCACTTCTTAAACGTTTGGATTTTAACTTTAGGCCCAAAAATTTTTTAAAAGTTTATATTGGCCTTTCACCTCAATTTTTCGGAGGGTCGGTAGGTCGGGTTTTTTTTTTAATTGTCAACAGTGTAACCGACTTACAGCTAGTTTTTTACACCCCAGGATGGCCTATTGCTATTGTAAATGTTCTTAAGCAAAGGTTGAAAAAGGTCAAGAAAATATTGAAAGAGAAAAGAGGGCTCATGAACGAGAAATGAAATCAGAGGAGAAGGAAATTCTAGATAACAGGTAGAGTTAGTAGCCATGGAGAAAGAGAAAAGTGATCCTAGACTATCTGAGGCTAGCTTAATACATCGACAGGTGCCTCATACGCCTATAGGGCCAAAGCACCGAAGTTACCGCACTTTAATGAAGTAGCGATGATCTTGACGCATATCTGCAGCGTTTTGAGAGGTATTCTAAAAATGAAGGTTATGCTCAGTCGGAGTGGGCTACAAATTTAAGTGCCCTTTTACACGGCAAGGCACTTGATGTATATTCAGGCCTTCCCTTTGAGAATCCGGAGAGTATGACACACAAAAAGCTGCTCTTTTAAAAGGCTTCCAATTGACAGGCCAAGGGTTTAGAGATCAATTTAGGCCTGCTAGGTCAGTACAAGGGAAGACAGCCCGGCAATTTGCCGTTAGGTTATAGAATTTTTTAACTAGATGGATTGATATGGCCGGTATTAAGAAAACTTATGATGGACTTATGGACTTTTTGTTAAGGGAACAGTTTTTAGAAAGTGTGAGTCTAGAGTTGAGATTATTTTTGAAGGAAAAAAAGCCTAAGAACTTAGAAACAATAGCTGCTTTCGCTGACCTTTATGCGGATTCTCACGGGAGTTTTGTAGAATTACAAGGAGGGCAAGGTACACTTGTCTCCGATAATCTTAATATTAATAATCGTGGTCAAATCAGGAATCGTAGGAGTGGTTGAGAGTCAAACCAGGCTCAAAACAGGCGTTCACAAAATTCTGGTCGGAGTAGTGCAAACTTTAGTCGGGGAAGTCGAAGTTCAAATCTGGGTCAAGCGAAAAATTCTAGGATCCCTGTCCAAACATGTTTTCATTGTGATAAAGTGGGACATTTTGCCCGCGATTGTAGGAATAGACCAAAGGAGATATCGAAAGTAGCTAGTTTTTTTGTTTGTTTTTTTTTTTTTTTTTTTGTTTTTTTACATCTTTACTAACTGATGTTGTAGATGAAAAGAGCGTTTCCCAAACGAACGTCAATTTATCGGAAGGACAGCAAAATATTTCCGACACCTCAGAGAGCAGAGGCAAGTGTAGGTAGGCCAGATACCGTCGCTTGTATGATTTCAAACCAAAGCGTGCAAAATTGTTGTTCAAGTGAGGGATATGTTAGACTAATGTGAACATGCATTTCCATTGATGAGTGTAGCTTGTGGAGCTAATACAATAATGCCGGTATCACGTGGTCTCATGAATGGTAAGGAAGTACAAGTCTTGAGAGTTGTGGTTGCTCTGGGGTTGTAGTTTAGAAGAGGATTAGTATTAGACAAACAATTGACAGGGGAGGAACGAACATGTATTTTAGTAGACGGGACTGTCAGGACTGCCTTAGTGGTTAAAGTTTATTTGGACACGCGTTTTGGTCGGGTGTTACTGAGGCCCTTTGTATGAATGATCCCGTTTTCGATGTTATTTTGGGAAACCTTGAAGGAATTAGGGGACCTAATGACCCAGACCAAAGGTGTAAATTAAACGGTAATGACGGGAAGACCTATATTCGTAGTGGTGAGAAAGGACAAAGGGAGCATGTGAATGTCGTCAAAACTCGGTGACAAATTGCAAAGGAAGGGAGGCCAATGAAGAAACTACTGGTACCCGAAAAATTCCAAATATAAATAAAGAGGAATTGTTGGTTGCACAAAAGACTGATCCTACCCTTTCCAGAACCCGTGAGATGACAACTCAGGGTAAAGAAAAGACCTCGGTTTGGTCATTTGAGCAAGTTCTATTGGTATGATGGTCTCTTATTTCGGGAATTTGGGTAAGTAAAATTTCGCTTTGACGAACCAATTTCACAGTTAGTGGTACCTGAAAAGTTCAGGGGTTACGTTTTAAGACTCGCTCATGAATCGATTTTAGGGGGTCATCTTGGTAGCAAAAAGACATTTGACAAATTAGCCACAAATTTCTTTTGGCCTGGGTGCAGGTAGAGGTAACGCGATTTTGTAGATCATGTGACATATGCCAGCGTACCCTACCCAAAGGCCGTGCGGGTAAAGAACGCTTTGGTAACATGCCGTTGATTGGAACCCCTTGGCAACGTATTGCAATTGACTCAGTGGGTCCCATAGTCCCTCACTCGGAGCGGGTTATCCGTTAAACACTCACGATTGTGGATTACACCATCCGCTATACGAAGCGGTTCCTCTGTCAAGCATAGAGACGGTTAGGGTGGCAGAAGCCTTATACAGTTAAGTGTTTAGCAGGGTTGGATTAACAGTAGAGATACTGTCAGATAGGGGAGCTCAATTTACATCCGGACTTATGCAAGAATTAGTAAACCTTTCCATCCACCAGTTACTTACCACCCCTTATCACCCGGCATGCAATGGGTTGGTTGAAAGATTTGACGCTACACTTAACTCTGTATGGAACGACCAAAAGATTGGGACAGATATTTGGGACCCTTACTCTTCGCTCACCGGGAAACCCCACAATACAGTACCGGATTTTCCCCCAATTGAATTATTGTTCGGTCGAAATGTGTGAGGACCGATGACGATATTAAAAATCTTTGGACAAGAGAAACGACTGACGATGAGACTAGAACGACGTACCAATATATCTTAGACCTGAGACAAAGACTGGATGACACGTGTGAAATGGCAAAAAGTGAAATGCAAAAATCTGTTGCCAGGTCGAAATTTAATCATGACAGGAAAGGGAGAAAAATTTTAGAGTAGAGAACAAAGTGCTTCTGTTGTTACCAACCGATGAAAATAATTTATTAATGCATTGAAAGGGACCGTTCGCAGTTAAGAGAAACTGGGAACTCTTGATTACAGAATAGAAGTGAGTAACGGGAAAACTAAAGTATTTCATGCGAACCTACTCAAAAGGTATTACGAAAGACCTAAACCAAATAAAACCAGTAAAGGTGTCATTGACATTGTCAATGTGTCTGTGATCAATTGTAAACCTACATCGGATGCATTTGATAATGCTGATGAGGGGTATAGAAATTAGTTTGACCATGACAACGTCTTAATCTTGCCGGCTACTAAGCCAACGGAGACAATGGCAGACATTTTCACTAATCCAATTCTCACCGAGACTCAGACATCAGAAGGATACCAGAACATTCGTGATATTTTTCAATGTTGGTTCTGTTGCTACGATTAAGAAAGAGGACCCCCCCCCCCCCGAGAAATGCTAGTGAAGAAATCTTATTGGTTTGCTGATTTTTCTCCGCCCACATCCAAACATTCCAAAGCTTCGGTACCCAAAACATCGCGATAACCGACAGAACCACGTTTTGTTACATCTTCCTTCCATCCGATATTCATTGTTAATAAACAGTGGTTGACTCGTCCTAATGATTATGTCTTAAACTTTATAGTACTTTACATTTAATGTGCCTTTAATGTTAAGTTCGAAGTCCGTCTGAAGTTTGGTTAAATGCTATGAAAAAAAATTAACCCTTACGCCTACAAATACGTATATGAGAAAATACAGAAATGTTGACAAGTTAAAATTATGCATGATTTAATCTAATTTAGAAGAATATTTTCCATGTAGACCTAATAATCAAATGAAAGGTTCGAATATGTAAATTTCGGTGACGTCATTTTTCGCTAATTAATATAAAAATTTATGCGGATGACGTCATTTCTTATGTTTTTCTTTGTTTTTTCTTATTATTTTCTTTATTTTTGGACGAAGGAGGGGAGTTCTGTATACCCAGATATCCGTGTGTTTAAGAGTTCCCAAGTATATTATATTTTAAGGAGGGGGCCAGAGTGCCGTTCCTACAAGAGTATGTGCCAGCTTGCCGCTGGGGAACAAGCACTTTTGCGTGAAATTTCAAAGCATGTTTTCTCCAAAGTAGGACATACCCCATTCCACCCCTTTTCGCCTCGTGAACGTGCGTATTTTCCTGTTATCAGTTATTCATATGTAATAATTTAGAACAGTCTTGTTTGGTGTATGGCCTGGAATTTTCAGTAGTGAAAGAAACACTCGACAGATCAAAAAGGTCTCTTTTTGTATTCACGCCACGACCACTAAATGGACAGTTTCAGTCTTTTAGGCCAAATGCTGGTGCTCGGAGCAGGTCCATTTTTGCTAACATCTTCTTGGTCGGCATAGTGTCCAAAAGGGCATTTTAATGGCCGGTAACTTTTGAACCCGTGTAGCTACATGCTTTTTGCTAGTCCACTCACCATTATTTTTTCTTGTTTCTGTGCAGGGTTGTTGAAGGCGAAACTCACCAAGCGGAAGTACAAGAGAAGCAGGCTGCTCAAAAAGCTTACAACGAGGCTAGGCAAAGAGGACAGACTGCCGGGCAAATTAAACAAAGGTAAACCCCTACCCCTGCCCCACAAAACATTACATGGTTCACCGGTTATTCAGTATAATTTTGTCTTCTGCATTATTAAAAGTATCCATTGAATTTAATATCACCAATGAAACTGCAAAGGGTTAAATCAAGGTTCTCAATAGAAGGACATAATTGGAGAAAGTGGCTCACTAGCTAGCCCCCAAAAAACTTCCAAAAAATTTGCTCAGTGTCTTTATTTCTAACCAGTTTCTTATAGAGTTATTTCAACCTGTAAATTTTATATATTGTTATATATTTTATTATTATATTTATTATATTTAGGTATATTTAGGACATCGTGATATTTTATCTGAATTAAGGAATGAATCCATATCATTGTCATCTCTGAGTCAGTAGATTAAATAAGGCTGTCAGCGCTTGCACATATGAAATATTTTAGGTTTAAACTAAAGAAAAAGAACGTTGGTGAAGAAGCGTCGTTGTGTGTGACTATTTATTTTAGAAGGTAGCGGTATTTTTGTTCCATATCTTATTCAATTTTTTTACTCAATATTTCAGCGATAATGATTTCACCAAGTTCGAGACGAATATAAACTTATCTCCAAAGACTACTGCAACCTTCCATTTAACCTTTCAAGAGCTTCTACGTCGTAATAATGGGGTGTTCCAACACAGAATCAATCTGTTTCCCAAGGAGGTAAGAATTCATGCTATTAAATCTTTAAAAGCTTCTTTGTGTCAATTTGTATCGGTTTATTGAAATTGATATGACCAACAAGAGTCACCATGAAAACGTTATTCTCCCTTCAAAGCGAAATTATAGTATTTTTTTCATGATGTCAAATAGAATAGGATCCATTATTTGAGGATTCGCCCTTTGATACCACTGTCATCTCAATTGTCACTGTCCGAGGCAGTTTAACACCCCGCTAAGAAAGACATCAGGAAACCTGAGTCTGGGGGCGAAGTGTGCACTCCACATTCTTTTACTACTCTTGAAGAAGTAGTTGCGTATTTCACACGGTTATGCTTCAAATAAATAACCTTAAAGGGCAGAAGCAGTCGTCCCAAACTTATTACGAAACAACAGCTAAATTTCACAAATCTAGATATCTTTCATGACATTTCAAGACTTTAATGTTACATGTTCAAGGTAAACCAAGGAGTTAATCCGCCTTAATTTCCACAATTCAGTGGAACAAAAGTTTTCATATGATTCTCAAGGGCCATTCATGAAATATGGTAGATTACTACACTAATCCAAATTGGGTTGACTACATTTTCCCTTTTAAATTTGATCATCTGGAAGTCACTCGAAGACACAGCAGGCTGATTAAAGGGCCGATTCTCCAATGTAATTGTTCACTTTATTAGGGACTATAGTGGTCAGTGTTAGAACAGGGAGCTGCCAATTAGAGCTTCCTGGTTACAGTGGCTGGCTCATATCAGGACTCAAAACTTTCGACGTGATGGAAGCGGCGAAAAATAGGGCCCAACTTAGGCTGCGGCTTCTTGCTTTAAAAACAGTATCGAGAGCCTCGAAAGCGTTTATTCTGTCGAAACATTGGTTTGTAATTACTCTTGTCCCAGATATAGCAGAGAAACAGCACAAAGATTTTACAGTCGGGAGCACAGACTTACCATTCTTGGTAAAATTACTCAATTCAATAGACGAAAACACAAAAAATTCAAAGTGAACTTCATGGCAGAATGCCCAGAGTGGGTGAAAAAAGGGCTATAGGTAAGGCTTGTTTACCTTGTAATTTGATGGCTTATGTTTGTTATAATTCAATAGAACAGTCGGATGTAAGTGTACAAACGATCACCAATTACGAATTCCAGAGAGTCGTAGCAAATAAGTTGGAGAAACGAGCAATCCTTTATTCTCGCTTCCATTCAACTGTGCAGATGTACTGTATTCTAAGTTGGCATTGTTCATAACACTATGTCGAGGATTCCAGAGTATTTTCAATATAAGGAATATACACAACCGGTCTTGATTGAATTAACAAAAAAATGTATTTCTTTTCTTCTATGTACAAGATCTAAGTTCTGTCGTCTCCATAGAGTTGCTTTCTCTCCTTAAATTCTGATTCCAACTTCAGCTTCCAAGCTCCTATTTCTACAGCTAAATAATTCGTATATTCTTCATATGTCTAGTCGAGCATAAATAATGCTTCTTTTTTCTTTTTTCTTTCTTTCCTTGCTTTTCTTAGGTATTAGGGTCGCTGCTTTAATCTGAAACTTGCTCGTTCCTCACAACCATCTAGTTAAAAATAAGTTAACAAAAAGGAACCCTCAGTGTCATGGCCTTAAAAATAATTTAACGCTTTCCTAATATAGGGTATTTACTGTTTCCATTGTTTTTAAATACATTAACTTGGATTAAAATATACCCTCTCAAATTTCTCACACTTTACAGACTTCAGCTATTTCAAACTACTCGCCAAACGTCCTCATTGCCACTTGCTATTATACCTTACTACCCCTGGGATGGGATGCAATAAGCATAACCACTCCTTACATAGGCCATTGCCTACACTTCAAGATTCCATACAACCCTGTTAACTATCAAGACAAACCACAACCCGTTCGTATTTCCTATCATTTTTTAATTAACGGACTACTTATTTTGAATCAAATATTTAGTTTTGATACTCCTCTTACCACTTTTGAATTCTTATATCATCATTTCTAACATTCATTTTTCTTACAAAGAATTTCTTCTATCGCCTACTACATGTTAATAAAGCTTCAACTTACGGTTTGACATGAGATCACCACCTCGAACACACTCTCAGTTTACAATGCTCATTTCTCCACAAATAGCACATACGGCCCTAGCATATTTTTTTAATGTTGTAACCAACAACGTCCAGGCAATTCGGCTACCGGCCTTTAACCTTTTCGTGGCTGAAATTCCACAAACTGTTTTCGGTAGCCTGACCAGCCCCTTTAACAAACACGTTTAAATCTCTCGGAGTCTTTCCTGCTAGATTCTTTTTCCTACATTAAGCAATACAACCTAACAATCACGGGCTTGCACATCACACACCTCGAGGCATTCTTCCTACAACAAATTTAGTTTAATAATAAGTCGCACACATCGACCCTATTCATTTTTAGCCTATGCAGCATTGCTTACATTAGTCACGACATACCGAAAAGGATCAAGATACCAAACCATGGTTGTACAAAAGAAAGTCACAGTGCCCCCAAAATAAAAAAAAACTTGATCCCACTGTGACACCCTAGGCCTACATGATAGCTGTACTTACATAAGGCGTATACACAAGTATATACACACTGACAGTGCCGTTACTTATTTTATGGGTTACCTTGATCAACTTAACAGTAAGATCGAAGACAGTAGTTTCTATCACATCCTTACAACATGTTGATAACATGCTTATAACTCACCAAAACACTGTAATTTACTCACTTCACTTACTTGTCGAAAATAGTTAACGTTTCGGACACGGTGAAGGTCACAAGGTATGGTCAAGTGGTGGCGCTTTACCAAATTAAAATTGAACTTCTCATTTACTACAGCAGGTAAAGGTTCACAAGTCATCACGGACTTGTTACAATACAGTATGATCACGGGCTGCTGAAGCTTTGTGTTTTCGATGTAAGGTTTGGATTTCAGCAAATAGCTGGCATTACACCTACATGCGACATTTTGAGAAGGAAACTCGAGAAAATTTTGAATAAAAATGCAAGGGGCTTTAAAATTAATAAATGGTGCCACGGAATTGCACGTATTCTTTCCATCAATTTTTGTATTTTGTCTGAAATGTGTCCTTTTGGTGTCCTTGAACTTGTTCGAAAGATGCCTGTCCAAATAACAGGAACTACGTGGTCAACGATCTTAAATGAAAAGAAGATTAGTGAGTTTCGTGGTTTTGGAAGCAATCCCAACACTGTCAATGCCTTAAAAGTAACAGTAATGCAATTTTTGGTTTCTTGTTCGATAGCTTGTTCAGCATCTTAGGGCAGATGTGTACATAACTGAACCTCAGGGCATATCTTTTGCCAACATCACATGGGAGCAAGATGAAGCTCTTACCACAGATTTCCTGTACGACGCTCTTAGTGTGGAATATAAGTCAGATGAAAGAGTACATGCTAAGTTTCATCCAACAAAAGAAGATCAAGAGGGACTATCAGAGACAGGACTCGAAGGAGATCTCATCATTACATACGATGTGGTCCACGACAGTGGTGCTGGGCATATCGAGGTAAGAAATACATCTATCATGAAAGATGAAAGATTAAAAATAATTAGTCAACTGTGTATAAACAAACGATAGCAATGAACAGCCTGATTAATGAAAAGTAATACTATCCTGGTAGAAAAGACACCAACCTTACAAGAAACATTTCATATGTTAGCGCCAAGTAGAACAAAATGTAGCATGAAAATACGAAAAGCTAGCTTTGCTATGTGTCTTACTTAAAAAATACTGGGAATGTGTGTGGAAATACTGAAATTTTGTCACGTTTGCCCAACATTTTTTGATTTTATCGACAAGAAGGTCATCACCTAATCAGGAAATCAACAATTAATGGAAAAACAGTAGCTATATTTCAACATACTTACCTAGTGTTAGGGTTTTTAACTTTTTAAGAGAGCAGACTACGGGAAAAACATATACACTGATTATTTATACTTTCTGAAGTGCCTACCAAAGTGCACATTTAATACAAACCGTGACAGTATACTCAAGAAGCCAGGAATAATGAAAAAAAACTTCAAAATGTAAAAACTGTGGAGAAATATTTTACTAAACAGGTTAGACTATAGTTTCGATGTTTTCGACTCTAGTTCACTTTGATGACTTCTTAAATATCTTTTCATAATTGATGAATCTTTTCCAAGCACGGTAAACAATGTTTTTCTCAAATAAGCCCAACACTGTTTACTGGTCTGTAGGAAATACTTAGAACAATAATGACTTTACAAGTAATTACCCAGCAGCTTTACACTTCTTGCAACATCTGGGTCCACCAAGATGGCGGAAATAGCAAAATGGCCACCCATGTAATTATCATAATATATATATGATAATTACATTTTGCTATT
>WURT03028915.1:0-15389 GCA_009936505.3 Holothuria glaberrima | reverse complement strand
GACGTCACCAAATAATTGGTTTACATTTCATTTTCGTAGTTCTCTGATACAAATCATATATTTACACAGGTTGGGAATTATTGGCTCTTTCTGACCAAGAATGGAGAACATTTAAACTAAAACTTTCAAATATCGGACAGTAATTCTATCACTCTAGTGTGACCCACGCTTTAGCCGCGCCTTTTTACTGTCTGACAGCCTGATATACATAATTTCCCAAAAGTTGATTTAGGTGATCCCACTTTGGCATCAGTGATACTTAATTTAGTCTGCTTTCTTATCATATTGACAGAACCCCCCATCCTATTTGCTAACTTATTAAAAATCTCATTGTCTCTTCTTGGTGATATTTGTGATATTGAATAAATATGCGCATTAATATACTTATCTATGGTGGTGTGTCACCCGCTATTGCTGTACAGTTAGACACGGACTTAAATTCCCCGAGAGAAATGGTCCGGGACACATTTTGTCCGGACACTTCCTCCCGGCAAATGCTGTCCGGGACAGATTCTCGGACTTTTTCTTCTGAGGAAAATGTGTCCGGGAAGACAGTTTCACCTCAGAATTTTCTGTCCCGGACGAATTCTCCTCGGGATAAACAGTCCCGGACACCCGGACAGTTTCTCCTTTTTTCTCCTGAGGAAAATGTGTCCGGGAAAACAGTTTTACCTCAGGATTTTTTCCCTAACGAATTCTCCTCTGGATAAACGGTCCCGGACACCCGGGCAGTTTCTCCTTTTTACAGGGGCACTTATTGTTTCCAAGCGTCTTGTAAAGAAGGACGTTTTCTACCCCCTCCCACCCGATTGTAAATCTTTCAATTGGTCTGGGCCTAGTTAGAAAATTAGAGTACAATAGTCGAAATTTACGACTGCTGCACTACAAATTCCCAGGTAATATTGTTGCTGGAATACTCCTGTAACAGAAAAAAGATTCAGACAGAGGAACAGAAATTTCAACTGCTGAAATTATAGAAAGTTCATGGATAGTTCGCTCTTCCGTTGCTTTCGTGAAGTCTTGTGATGTTAAAACGCTTGTGCCAAACATGAGCGTCTATATGGGGATGGTTTGGGCAAAAATGATGTACCAAATATGCAGTTTCCCTGGAACAGTAAAACGATGCAGCTTTTGTATCCTTTTAAACCCTCTTATTAGCAAAAATTGATATAAATAAGGTCGTTGGAAAATTGGCGAAGACCGTGATCGAATGATCGATTTTTATTGTTTTCCTGTCATGAATTGTTCGGAAGTTCCAAGATTTTTTGCGCTCTCTGGGCGATTTTCTTTGCGCTCTCCGGGCGCTTTTTATTGACCGGAACGGAAAAAATTAACATCAGTTACACAACCAGGGTCAAGCTGGCAGGGGCTTAACCTGCCGGCATCCCCTCCTATTTTTCGCAGACCGTTTTGCATTTATTGCATGTGAAAAATGCTGCAACTTCCATTGTCCTGATTTTTAAAACGAGGCCCTCAGAACTCTGGAAATCGCAAGAAGGGACCTTTTCCCCAAATGTATCGAGGAGGTTAGGCACCGGGTCTTCCACCGGTAGATAATCTATTCGTACTCTTAGGTAAGGGTTTCTTCCTCATGAATAAGACTACTAGCCTAGGTCTACAATTAAAGCTTCATCCTGAGAGCGATGCGTAACGTGCATTTGTGAAGCAAGGGCTTTCGGGATACACATTTGTTAACAAACCAATAATTGTGTCGACAATACATGTGGCATGAACTGACGAAACTTCAGGGGACCTGTGCCTTTTGGTAGAGTTCGTTTTTTGACATTTCTTATTTGAAGTACGGATTTCTAAACCGTGATATCTCAAAGAAAAGAATTCTTAGGTACAACTTGTAAATCGTGATAAATGCTTCTCATGGTAATTCATTTTTGGCAAAAATAGTCTCATCTGGTGCCCTTCCAAAAGCTCAGAAAACGTGAGGTAAGTATTACACCTTCCCCAACCCACACCTGCCGCCCACACTTTTTAGAGTAGATGTTCTCTACTCTACTCTACTCTCTACCCTCTACTCTCTAGCGTGAGCTCATTACAAGCTGTACCATGCTTGTTTGCAAACTATAAAAAATTAGTAATCAAATTGTAAAAATCATGATTATCTCTTTAGTGTGTATCTAATGCCAATTAGGATTAATTAAATTTTTCAGTATATTATCCACAATATTTAAAACACCTGAGATCTAAAGGAGCAATGCCATATTATTTTCTAAAGAGCGTTGTCCTGGACACCAATATGGGCCAAACGAGAGGCTGCCGAAACGTCGTATAATCATTTCAATATGAGACCACACAGACAAAACGGTGGGTACGCATGACTGCATGTGGCCCGCGAGATTTTTCTGATATTGTGGCCCGCCAACAGAAATAATTAAAAGCCCCTGACCTAAGGGGTCCGTCAACCCGAAACCTGCTAGAAGCCACGGATTGCCGAAGAGATATCGAACACCAAATTTCGGGTGCGCAAAGCGGGCCGAAAAAATATGGGGTTTTGACAAGTTGTGGAAAAATTGAAGATATTTGGTTCTTATAAGGAAAGTAAAACATTTTGGGTTTCTATAGACGAATCTGCCCCTCCTCATCTCAGATAGTTCCAATTCTTCCGACTAAGTTACTCCTACAGTAGCCCCTTCCAAAACTGTTTTGAGCCCCTCCCCTTGTGCAGACATAAACCTACTTTATTGCTTAAGATGATATCCTGCTGGGCAAAGAATGCCGTGTGTGTTCTTAGAACATTCTCTGTGCATTCTGTGTACTGTGAGCTACTCTGCATCTTTTGACCTTGATGTATATCAAAGAGCATTCACCAATTGAGGATTTTTGCTTTCTCCTGTACTTTGGATGATGGGTGTCTGTCTTTGAGAGTAAATTCAAGACGCCGATAGACTAGTCAATGGGTTCCCTCTTCCCCACCCCTGGACTCAGCACCGAGACACTACTTTTCTTAAAAAATATGTTTACCATGATGTTTTGTCTAAATTAAGAATCCTTTAAATGGTTAAAGAGAGATGATAGAACTTCTGATCGACTTTATGTTTCCCCAGGATCACGCATACACGGAAGAACAATAACCTCATTAAAGAATCTTTACTTGTATGTATCCAACATAGGCCTACCTGAAACGAGTGTTAAAGCAACGCAACCGAATAGACAGCGCGCGTAGCGCGTGATTTTATTTTTTTTTTTTAAGTTTAGAACAAAATTGTTACGGGAAACAGAATGCGTTAATTTTTTAACGACTTTTGGGATCATTTTTGGTGAAAATCGTCTGGAGTTATACCTGGGCCACCGTTTAAATGTAGTAAAATTTATGAAGAGAGCGCAAATGCAGAATGTGTATAACGACTGTTCTCGTGCAGAATCAGCCAGGGTAAAAACCGTGTCGAGAGCTTTGTCCGTGTGCGAGTAATGATTTTATAGTTTGGTCATGAATTTTGTCCCGAAATCGCACTCTTTGTAGTGGATTCCACATTCTGTTTGTCTTGGCAGCCCCACCAAAAGAGCCCCAAACTATATGTAACCGAGGTTATTAGATAATCGAGATCCCCAATCGCTGTATAGACAAATGGTATAAGACGAAAGTGGCCCCCAGAGGGAAATTTGCCGGTTTCCCGGTGGGCCAGTCCGCCCCTGGCTGTACGAAAAAACTTCAGCCGCTCCGCGGGGTAGTTCGAATACTGAGTAAAACGTCTTTGACAACTTTTTGTTGTCCATTGATGAAAGTGATCAATTACATGCTGAAGAATAGGGCGCATGTAGAATAAATTTAACTGTTCTTTTCTTGCCCACACAAAAGATGCGCAAATCATTGCTACCTACTTTAAGGTCCGTGGACGAGTGAATGTCGGATGTCATACCTGCCTATTTCTTGTAAAAAAGTATCAAAAACGTTGAAAATAGTCAAAATTCTCATCAGACTCCATCAAATATTGACTATTTTACAAGACACTTACTGCTTTTGCACTTCCATCATGAATAAACATGCATTGCAATGCTGCATACATAACTTTGTGACGTGAAAAGAGGGACTCACGTATATATGTGTTATGTTATCCTCTATTTTTTAACCATCATTCCAAGTTCAGTTTCAACGTTAGCATGCCCTGATGGGTTTAATTTGGAAGAAACTATTGACTACTATGAAAATGTTTACATTAGACACCAAAAAAAAAAAAAAAAGAGGAACTAGCTTGTAAGTAATTAACAGATAATTTATAAAGGTTAAACAAAGGAAATACAGACCATACAATCCATGTATCCAAGTTTTGCAGTAAATGAGTCATCTCAGATGTGTGCAAACATTTGAAGAGATATATCTTGAGAACGGTAAAATATATTCAAATCATTTCAACGGATTTATCATTAGAGGATCGAAATCTATCACTGTTGAGTAAAATAGCTGTTTCTGATGCTACATTTCTAAAGATCTTCATGCCATGCAGTAATGTGAGACCTCGGGACAAAGCAGGGTGATTCCCCCGGTACAAAGAAAGGTATCGAAACTTTGTACTAAATCCATTTAACGGTAACAGAAGTTATACATTTGAAATTTAGTTTAATATCTAATGAGTGATAAATGTTTTAAGTGTTCCATTACACAGTCTCTCACATGAATATTTGAAGAGTCATCAAGGTTTTCAATAAAACAAAATGTTCCACAACCTTTATCAGACGTTAATAAGTGTGCTCTAGCCGTGGGCAGGGGGGGGGGGGGTTCTGACACAAATCTGGAGAGAAAGTGGTTGGCTGACAGAATAGCCCCACGGAAACCAAAACTAGTTTGGGAATCAGTATTTACCCCAAGTTGATCTTTAATTGTCTCAAAGTCATAAAATTTCCCCCTTCTACCATAAACGTCATTTACAAAGTCGGACGTTTGGTTACATAAAGTTTGAAATTGACCGGCCGCCTATCCATTTGAAATAGATCATTTTGAATACTGTTTGGTTCATTATTTTTATTGAGACTTACCCAAGCGGAAAGTGAAGTCATCCCAGAAAGTTTTTTTTATTATTTCTCAAGACAGGTGTGAATGGGATGTATAATACTTTTAACAAATAAATTGCCATATGCATTTCTTAGAAAGAAATTCACCGACCATTATTTTCCGCTTTATCCACGAAACCTTAGTAGGATTTTTTAATGCATTGATAGTTACTATCTTAATACCGCCCTCGTCATAGCAGTTATTAAATTGGGCCATTTAAACTTTGTCTTCCTTTTTATTCCAAACAAACTGAAAGAATTTACCACAAAATATCCGTATGGATTTCGAAGAGACATAAAGAGGTATATTAATTTTGAAAGGGCGAGCAGTAGACCTGATGCATACATATGATGTCACAGAACGGAAAGTGCCCCCCCCCCACCCATGGAGGCAAGCGCGTATCGTTGCAACTTACACCAACAAATGCTACAGACAGCTGATTGGTGTATCGGTCGGATGGGGGCGTAGTCTTCTACGCGTGCCTTGCGAAGTCTACGTCTTGCGTGCATTGTACTTCACTGTTTTGCCGCCAGAATGACGTCGCGTGACGTCAATGCGTAGGGCCTGTGTGTTTACAATCATTTTACCCTATCTCGTCAAAAGACTTTTGGACCAATAGCGTAGTTGGATATGTGATGTGGCAAACATTTTTAAAAGAAGTGAATGGCCACACTTATCATGGAATCCATCATATAGTGACCAATTTACAGGATAAACTCTGTTTTACACTTTATTTTGAATAAACATGATCTACGTTTAAGATGGACTTTCCAAAAGACCAACTGTAATAATTTGTTTCTTTCAACCATCAATTCAACGACACTTGTATGAAGCATTGGTGTGCCCCGAGGGATTTATTTTGGAAGTTAAAGGGAAAATGCACTCCCCCAATCAGAGTAAGTATGCCCCGTCACTCTAGTTCATGAATGGCCTATTTTAATCATGTGACAATATTTTTGTAAGTGAATTGTGAAATTCAAGGAGAATTTCTCCTTGCTTTAACCTATTGTTTGTAATAGTTATTTTCAAAACATCTTCAGAGGTGATTGTAATGCAAGAAGAGATTTGCAAAAGGAGTTTGCTGATTTTTCAAAGCAAATTTTTGGGGCGACTGCCTATTGCCTTTAACCTTGTGTTCTTAAAAATATATCACTCACCAAACTGTTAACTATCGGATGAGCAAGGCCATTTATTTAAGGTTGAGTTGGTTAACAACTCAACATCATTTTTGGGGCATGTTGTGAGTTACTTCAGACACCGTCAAATTTTAAAGGAGAAAGATATTGAAATCATTCCAATGGATCTTTCGTTGGAGGAGTATGTTTCAACTGCCAAGTAAAACAGATCTTTTCGGTGGCATGTCACCATAACTTAATTTAAACAAACAATTAACTTTAAGACCGTATTTTGTGCTGACAACAAGAATGTGTAAGTTATCCCTTATCCAATTTAAATTACACCTCGAAAAAACTTGGTTTCAAATTTTTATGCGACCAGTCTACACCGCGTACGTTAGTTCTCTCTATAGATTAACTTTTAACTTTGACAAACAATGAATATCATATAAAAGTCGCAATGTTCTAGAAGTGAGCTTTCTGGCCTAATAAAAAGTGTGTCCTGCGTACTGATTGACTGTCCCCAACGCTAATTCCCTTCACTAAGTCGCCTATATATCTTTCCTGACAAGAGTGGCTCAAACCTCCACACGGAGAAAACAAAAGCTAGGCGAAAACGAGCCCATACCTATAACCCTTTTGTCTCAAAGAAAGGAGACTGTTACCTTCAGGGGGCTTTGTTGAAGGTAACAAGTGACGCCATCTTAGTAAAGCGTATAAATCTACGGCTATATACCTCTTAAATATTAGAATATAAATCTTAATAGTCCTTACAAAATGGCAGATAAATCACCGTAAAAACATAAAAGTGGCGCCAGTATCGTCTATTTGCGTCAGTCATCTAGGTTGGGGAGGTTGCCGGCCGTGAGTCCCCTGAAAATATAAAAACACTCTGCTACTGAAAAAATTGAACTTACCTGATTCAAACTAAGTCGTCATATTAGGTGTACTTTTTTCGACAACAGTTGGACGTCTGGTCTTACCCTCCCCCACAGGGTGGTTTTTATAAGAGAACTTTCATGGCTTTTCTTTTTAAGTCAAAAAGCGATTTACTCCCACCATTTATTACTTATCTCAATTAAAAAATTCGTACATTCTATCTAAAAATAGTTCCTCAATTGTGTTGCATATATAAGAACACCATTAGTTTGAGACATACACCAGTGGAGTAATAAAAAGAAGCAATTTTATTACGTTCGTCAAGAAACTTCAAAACAGTTGATTCATATAAGTACCCCCACTTTTGTTTGTAGTTAGCTAAATGAGGTTTTACGTCTCAGCTTCTAACCAATTGGTTCAAGTCGAGCCGGCCACGGCCTTTTTTCCAGTTGTGGCTCACTGGCTTGTTTTTCCTACGCCATTGCTTATACTGAGCACCAAGCACAATGGCAATAGGTTCCATTTTTTAAGTCTTTGGTATGACCCGACCAGGATTCGAACCCCCGACCTTCAAGTCGGATGCTCTAACCACTTGACCATGCAGTCGGTCCACTTTTGTTTGTAACAGATGGTATTAAGTGGTGTCAGTGGCGTAGCCAGCTTTCCCTATGGGGGGGGGGCAAGGACAATTTTCTCCCCGAATTTGACATTTCGTCCCGGACTATCCCGGAACCCCAGTTTTGGGCTCGTAGTGTTCGCGTATTCAGAGGCGCCGCCAGGTTCTGGTGATGGGGGGGGGGCACCACAGATGACGTCGTAATGCCACCTGTGCCCCCAAGTCTAAATTGTTCTTCTTTTTAAGGGCCTGCGATAGTATGCAGCGGTCGGGGATCCTCCCCTGTCACTACATAAAGGTGCCGTCCTGGGGAAAGGGTCTAAGGGGAGGGGGTGTCCCCCTCCCCTTTGAGAATTTTTTTGTTAATTTAAGGTTGCTTAGATGCAAAAAGGTGCTATCTTTGGGATATTTTTGGAACTGAGAAGTGCCGATAATTTAGTGAATTCTAATTTTTGGTTAGGTAGAAGTGGAGAGTATGTTGTTTAAGAGAAAGGTATGTTGTCAACACACCTGAAGCCTCCTTTTGGCTTCTTTACTGCCTTCTATTTGGGGGAAATTTTTCGCAAAAATACGTGCGTAGAGTCCACAAAAACATTCTTGGACTTAAAGAAATTTTCCTTTGCTTCATTGCACATTATAAAAGGGTATAGGCTGGCAGAGACCATACCTATAGGACCTCCGGGTAGCTCTGGATCAATTATACAAAACAGGGCACTGACATGATTCTTATTACCCGACATCCAGATGATGCTATAGACAGTATAGAGTATTACGCCTAGCACTTTACAATGATCTTCTTTTCACCAATCTTGAACGAAAATCCAGACGAACATATTCCAGCAGTGGGGGATGGGAGGGAGGGAGTATAGGTGTAGGCAGGTTATATAAGACCTCCCTGATACGTATAGCAATAGGCCCCAGGGGGGAAAGACCTACAAGCGCGTTTCAGAATTAATACTTTTTCGTTATAAGTGTATTAACAATCACCATCTATACCGATAATGGCTGTGCACAAAGCACTAGGTAAGAAATTTTGAAAAATTTGTAACGGAAATACGTATTTTCAACCTTCAACATAATGCTACAAATTAGATTGAAAGATCCCATATTGATGAGAGGCCCCTACAGAGGTGGGAGATGTACCTCTGTTTTTCGGGAGTGTTCGTGATCAGAATAGATCCATGTACGATTTCCTTAATAATTGGCATTAGGTGGAGTGCAAACCTTTACGAATGAGCGCCAAGCGCGCAGAAAATTTTCATTTAGTAAGGTTCCCTTGACAAAACCTGCATTCAGGCTCTGCATCGAGAGACTTTTTAAATCCCCAACAAATCTATAAGCCAATTAAAAAGCCGGTACTTTACCTGGGCATTTTTAAACAGCTTCCAACTTTTGCTGCTGTACTTCTCCGAGAGTTGCTATAGGAAAATATTGATAATAAAAGCAATAGTGAGGTAAGGTTTGGATCGCGGGAAAATTTTTATCGTTTATGAAGGATTTGAAGAAATTCTGAAAGTCTCAGAACCATTTGTGATAGAAAATAAATACAGCAGATCTATCACTTGGTCGAAAACACACCCCCACCCTACCCCTACAGAAATCTATAGCTTAAACACCTTTTGGGATCATTTTAAAATTTTCAGATTTTTTTTTTTTAGAAATCGATTGGAGGCGTGCCCCCATGTCCCCGTGCCGGCGCCAGTGGACCCATTCGGGAGAGGCCCGGTACTAGGAGTGGCTGCCTCAGGTGTATTTATTTTGCTTCCCCTTTTCTACTTCTTTTTTCCATCTCTTCTCTCTCATTTTCCTCTTTCCCTCCTTCTTTGCCCTTTATTCTTCTTCCTCTTTCCGATTTTCCCTCTCGATTTTTTCAGGGAGGGGGAAACTCTGCCCCTGCCCTCCACTGGCTACGCCACTGTGTGCTGTAATTTTTAGCGGGATTACTTGCGAACTTGTGAGAATTAGAATAAAATATTTAACTATCTTGATGGGCACTGAACAGATCAAACATATCACAATGCGAACATTTTTGTAAAGGCTTACCTCGGACTAAAGGTCAGTCTATTTTGATGACGCAATGATTGCGAATGGAAAGGATGTATGATGCTACAGGACTGAATGGGGCTTTGATGGAGTAATATCATTCAAACTGCTAGTACAGAAAGTAGGCATAATTGTGACTCAAGTGTTTGTGCTGGGTGCGCGACAAGCGCTCCGAAAATCGATTTTTCTTTTTTTAAGACAGCGTTGTTATCAATAGCATATACATTGCACTGAACGTTACTTTTAATAATACAAACGATTAGCCTATCTCTTCAATTGAGCAGGGTGAGGGTGAGGATGAGGGCCAGAATGTTGAATGAGAAATATGGTGGCCAAGAATCCTCTTCCGTCTATGGCACTGTCACTGTTATTTGTAAAGGAAGGACCTGTTTCTTCCAACTTAGTTTTATCATGTTGTAGAGCACTACGCTTTTGTCACGTTTATCTATAAGCTATTATTTACACGGACACCTGGTGAAATCATAAAACGTCAATATAAGCAAACGTTTCCTTACTCTGCGCAGCTTTATATTTTCCTTGTTAACTGAGATACATTGGACTAACGGCAACTGATTCAACATGAGCCAGGGACGTCGAGCTAATAAGCTTGGCTAGTTTATGTTCGGTTGATATGAGCCAAGTTAGTTGTGCTTCTTTTTTCGACACCAGTAAACTGTATCTCTTTATGTGCATGCTCTTGGATTGGATGCCCTGAATCTCAACTGAAAATATTTCCCATATTAGTGATCACAATTCACACCCATCTGGGATATACTTCAGTGGAAAAGAAGAAAACAATCACTTTTCTCTTGTTCACAAGTTTAGAAACGAAACGTAAAAGATTTAAACACAAATATTAACAAAAGGGCCATCCACGAGTTGAAAATCTCATCGCTAGCAGTACTTTTCTTCCAACGTTTTAAACAGTTCCATGTATAGACTCACATCACCAATGAGCCAATACATTTAGAATTACATAGGCTATTCTTCAAAACTGAACAAACAGACACGCACACACACGGACACACCGACACTTCTTGATATCTCCCTCAGTCATGGACTTCTGGGCACCTTGGCGTACCCCACAATGGGTTAGTCCGTGAGACTAGCAACTTTAAAAAAATAACTTGAAAATTAACCGTAACCATGGCAACGTTGTTATTTCGAATGGTATTGCCGTATATAACTCAACTGGCAAATTAACTACAATGTCTCATCCTCTTTACGGAGCAATGAGAATGCCCCACCCCCCCTAAAAAATGTTTGAGAACAGGAATTACTATTCTCGTATAATGCATCTTAACACAGCTTGCGCCCTCCGCTGAAAATTACTCACCTTGAAGCTACTTCATCCTCTTAAAGGAGCTAGCTTGCATAGTCCAAACATATTTAGGAATATCCTTATATCTCTAAATACAATTGGTGACCGCACTTTGATTGACATTTACTCAAACAATAACTTGTCTTTTGTTCGTCAATGACTTGTACAGTTAATATCTTTCCCAGTTTAGCTCAAACACAATAAACTCAGTGCTGTGTCTTTGTCTGGGATTCGTACTAGACTGGTGTTTCAGTTTTGTTTAAATTGGAGGCGGGGCTTGAAAGGAAACCTAGGGAGAATACTGTCCGGGTGAGATCAAAAACCTTTAAAAACCATATATGGCTGTAGGCCTGTTTTGAACCAATGGGTACGCCGGATCTTAACTTGATTTACCATTCAATACGCCTATTGATACCTGAGCTGCACCGGCGTTGCATTCAGTACAAAAAGGCTTCAGCAACAAAATGAAACAAGGTATCATGTAAATTTATTTGTGAGAATGACACCCAGAATAAAATGTGTGAACTATGTAAAGTCTGGTGTACGTACACCGAACATGGTACTGCTTTGTTTTTTCCTTCTTTCTTACTTCGTATTAGCGGAAAGGCAGGAGTTGACGAATAGGTCGGGAAAGCTGCACATGTGGTTAGGGGAAGGGTGGTTGTCATTTTTAAACGATCGATCTTTAAACGCAATATAAACTTGTTGCACACTGTCAAAATGTTCTTACGTTCATTGCTCTGCTCATTAAATCTGAATCGGAGTATATCGACATCTTTTTGGTAAATGTTTTGGACCCAACGGGCCTGAACCCTCAGATGTACCGTTGGTAAACTTTACGTGAGAGCGTCTTCATTTCTGTTCAGCAATTTTCTGCAACCGTTTCCGCTTCTATGGGTGACTGGAAGTGGAAGCTTGAAAAGAGGGCGCATTTGGCATACAAATTTTCCAACAAAACAATTGTGTCGACAACCTGACAAAACATCAGGTTTGCAAGCAAAAGGGGTGCGCTAGAAGTGAGGTGTCCTGCTACATCTTGGTTAAATGGTCTACGGCAGTTGGAATTATCTGGCTTCAAATCCACCTTGAATTTCAGCTCTACATACCATCACCAATCCCTCTGCTACAACACTTCGTGCAAACCGTACCATGAATGACGATCCATTAATTCCCCATACACCCCCATTCACATGCTCACTGCAGTCAAATCGATGGGCCATATTGTTTGACGTATGTAATCCAGTGGTGGCGGTGGTGGTGGTGGGGTGGGGGGGGGGTGGCCGACCAGTTGATATGAACCTTAGATATCTAAGTGGGCCATATGGCCTTTGATATAAACATATATAGGCCAAATATTATTTCCTTTCCTTTTATTTCCTTTTTCTTATTTGAACTCTGCATTTCTAAATAATGTTATTTCAGAATAAAGAATACGGTATCAAGATACAACTTTTGCAGCCTGGTTACTTGCTACACAAGTCAATCTAGGAGGCTTTTTTGTCTAAACGTATTCTTGTTACGCCATACGAGCGAACAGATAGGGACGCTCCGCTCAGATAAAACCACGCCAAACCAAGGCTTCTTCTCCCCAGCCATAACTTTTCAAAAAAGACTTGCGCCCACTGAATCTGGCATGATTTACTTTGTTACAGGCCTGGATTCGGCCTAATGGTCAAATTGTGATACTTGCGATCATCAACTTTAAGCACCGTGAGCATATAATGTCATATACAGATAGCTTACATAACTATTCAGGTTTATGTCCACTATTTACCCTCAGGCTTCCGAGGCTACATCCTTTTTATTCTATATGGTGCTGGGGTGCTCTGAACCTGGGGCCCTTCAACGGACCCCAAGACGCCACACATTCGAGTGGAATGCTAGTCATTTCAAAATGAGGGCTGATGGCAAAATCATGAATACGTCTGGCTGTGGTCCGTGAGATCTTTCCGATAAACATGTGGGCCACAAGCGAAAATAATTACGGATACCATGTATCTTTCTAGAGTAGGACTTTTAAGGACCATCCACACCAGTGGTTCCCAACGGGAGGGCGTTTGTGCAACGCAGGGGTCGATGAGTGCTAAGGGGTGGCAGGGGGTATTTTGAAAAAAAATAAGATATTCAATTTAAAGCGGGACTTTACAAGAGACCGGTCTCAAGTACTGTACTACAGCACTGAATTGATGTTGTGATTGTTGACTCTATCATTTGATGTGCTCTAGTTATGATTTACTGCGTATAAACAACTTGTACATCAAAGAACTGCAAAGCTTTTTATGCACCTATCAATAACATTCAGTAAAACTCACCTTAGCATTACTTATAATATGGTGGCAGGCTTCATAAATTTTTCGAAAATCTTTTCTGTGTTTATTGTAAGTCTACCACAAAAAGTATTTTAAACTCTGATAATGACACTGACCCCTTTCTTTCAATTTCCTCAGAAGGGTTTATACCTGTTGACAATAATATTGATAAATGTATTTATTATGAGTACGAGGCTCTGAATGAAATGTCTGAGTATTTATGGAGTTAACATCTATCTTTTTATCAAATCAATGTTAGATCTTTAAACAGTAAGTTTGACAACCTTCAAGTTTCCCTCAGTTCATGACATCATAACTTCTCAGTGGTTGGAGTCACTGAAACCTGGTTCCAAGATATTAATACAATATTGTATTCTTTGTATAATTTGCACGGTTATAAGCTGGAACACTCTTCAAGGAGAGGCGGAGAAGTTGCTTTGTATATAAATGAAAATCACACTTATTTACCTAGACCGGACCTACATGAGTGTCTTTCACGAAGGCGTCCTAGAGACACTTTTTATTGAGTTGGAAACTTCTTATCATACTTTTTTTCTGATAGGAGTCATATATTGTCCAAAAGGTGTTTATAATAATGCCCTTGAAAAATTATCTCCTGTATTAGACTGCATCGTGACCTCGCGCAAGGGTTGTATTCTAATGGGTGATGTTAATTGTAATTTAATGTGCCCAAACGATGGTAATGCAAATATGTAAGTTCTTATATCTTGTCCACTCGTATTGCTTTGAATCTATGCACACTCTACCGACTAGGGTCGCTGCTACTTCAGCCACACTTCTTGATACCATGTTAACCAATATTAGTCAACACTGTACCCCTGGGATTTTGCTAGATGATATTTTGGATCACTTTCCAATTTTTGCTCTCACTGTTTTTTTTTTTTTTATTAGTTCAACATACTCTTCCTGAAAATATTCCATCGTATTCTAGAAAGTTTCTCAACAAAGTATATCCTATTTTAACACCGTTAAGAATGAGACATGGCAGGAGGTGTACAATGAAGTTCATGCTGAAGATGCTTTCAACAAGTGATGTTTTTACGCAACATTTTGAAACGTGTTTTCCAAAGACTGTCAACCGTAAAGGTAATTTCAATAACTCTAGTCATAGGTGGATCACATCTGCAACCGCTAACTCTTGTAAAACCAAACCAAACAAAAGCTATATAAAAGCTATGCTTTTAATAGAACTAATGAAAATTTTGAAGCATACAACGCTTTTCACAATCGTTTGACATCAGTCATAAGGTGTGCTGAAAGTTATACTATAATGAAATGTTTATTAATTGTGAAAATGATATTCAAAAAACTTGGAGTTGTATTAGTTCTATCGTTCATGCATGGCAAGAGCAGAAATAAGTCAGTTGATGAAATTTTTCGCAATGGTGTTAATATCCGCAATCCCGTCGCCATTAGTAATGCGTTCAATGAATTCTCCACCAACTTTGGTCTCAAAATTCAAAACAATACTCCACAAGTTTATCCCACGTCCTCTTTTGATCAGTATCTTAAATCTCCTAATCCGAACTCTTTATATCTGTACTCAACAAATCGAGAAGAAATCCTTCGCGTTGCGTACGGCCTTAAAAATTCCGCCCCTGGTTATGATGAAATCACCGCAAAGGTTGTGAAATCTATTGCTCATCTAATCTGTGATCCCTTAGTTTATGTTTTTAATTTATCCTTCGAACAGGGTGTTTTTCCAATGGCTCTAAAAATTGCCAGAGTTATTCCGGTTTATAAAAACGAAAACGCAACTTCCGTTTGCAATTATAGACCTATGTCTGTGCTGCCTTGCTTTTCGAAAATAATCGAAAAGTGTTTGATCGCTGGTATAGTTTCTTAGTAAGATATAAAATTTTGTATGATTTTCAGTGTGGCTTTTTGTCTGGGCGTTCAACGTCACATGCACTCCTACATTTTACTGGTATGTTGACTGATGCATTTGAAAAGAAAAGATTTGTCTCTGGTAATTTCCTCGATCTCTCTAAGGCATTTGACTGTCTCCATCATGAAATTTTGCTGAAAAAACTTAATTACTATGGAATTCGGGGTAATACACTCAGCTGGTTTAGAAGCTATA
>WURT03028904.1:0-15389 GCA_009936505.3 Holothuria glaberrima | reverse complement strand
GTGTTGCATCTACTGCGATTACAGGGGAATGTTCCTGGGGTGTTTTCTGTGGGCTGTTGTGGATGGGAAGCCCGAACGAAATGATCGGCAATTCTAATATTCTTTTCAATTCTGAAGGCCGTAATGGGATGTTCGGGGAAAAAATCACGGGTGGAGGGTCTTGCCGTAGAGTCTCTACATTCTTGTATATGGCACGTATGATGGGGCGTACTGACGGGTGATATGAATTACCAAAGGAATGCGATGCTTGGTAGAATTTTCATCATGGACAAGTAGGTAAATGAGTTGAAATGCCAGCTTGCGGGCTTGCGGGAGTGGCTTGATGCATTTCTGACCCTCAGGCTTTAAATGTAGCAATAACATATTTTGGATTTTCTCTCACACAAATTACTCAGGTTGTCTTTTTGGATTCTTGTTATTTTCTATTATTGCATAAATATACTTGACACACTCAAAAAGACAACCCTTTTTTGTATCAAAGCACCTTCTCCTTCCCCCAGAGCAATATCTAAGATTCACCACTGAATTTCACTTAATATTTTCTTATTACAGAGTACCACGCACAGTACGACACAGGCAGTGGATGTAGGACCATATAGTCGTATGGAAGTATCCATGGTGGGTTCAAATTACATATCATCTGTCCCTTATACTGCTGACTTAGTAATCGAGTACGATTATGGGAAGAAGGAAAGAAAGTCAGTTTCAGGCATACTACATGAGGCAACGGTTTCTAACGTCCATCTTGTGTACGGAAAAAGCACTCCACTGCCAAAGAAGAAAAGTATAAACTTGATCAATAGGTCGTAGATCAACGACTGCCAGGATATTTGGACAGGGTGGCAAACTTTAAGGAGCAATCAATATAGCTTCTTTCAGATCTTTTAAATTAGCTTTAAGTAACATCTCCCTACCTTCTTAGGCAAAACTACTACTGATACACTTTCTTAAAATTTCAGTGTTTATATCAATCACTCGTTAATAAGTTTATTCAAGTGATCACTGACAGCGGAAGTGCTTATACTGCGTAACATTATTAGGTAACGAGTCGATGAAAAGAACACGTGGTAGATCTCCAACTGAACGATTGATCCAGAGAGTTGTTAGGGGCATTCCCTTATTGATCAGTGGTTTAATCAACCGACAAATAGTCTATAATTCACACAGAATTGTTCATTTACTTAATCTGGTGGGCATCTAAGACATAAGCAGGTCCACGATTTTGTTCATCCGGCTAGTCCCAAGGAATGGCACCCCATGAGATGAAAACCTATCTCGGTTCTACCATGATTACAATAGTGTATCAAATTAGGAAATGAAGGCGGATTATTTTGAAAGGATCAGGAAACCTGAATTAAGTCTCATGTCACAATCGTGCATAGACTACAGAAAATATTTTAACATGATCTCTTAAGACTTTCCCCAGTAGAAATACGAACCTATCGTTTGTAAAATTTTGTAAAATGAAGACAATAATTCTTCTTTCACAGGTGTTATTTTACATCCAAATTAAAGTTAAAATAAAATAAAGTAAACGCATTCATATCTACACGAGAATGTGCAGCGCGTAGCATAAAAAAGGAGGTTGTTTTTAGAGTGATTGAATTTTGACGGAATGACTTAATCAGAAACCTGACACCGAGAAAATATACTGTTACTAAATATCTTTTCTCAATTTGTATGGAAACAATACACTCGTGAAATAAGTGTCATATGACTTTTCCTTATATTTAACAAACAGTTTCATTCGTCATTGGGTGAAGCAGATGAAAAACCCTGAGACTCTTATGTAACCAGCTCTTTCGTTCTATTATTTGGAGACGAAAAAGTAGTATGTGTAAAATTCCTTCTTAATCTGTATGGTGAGGAAGGTGTGGGGCAGTGTCGAGGAGTGCTGGGCACTTCTGGACAGATAGTGTGGGGTGTCCACATTTTTCTGTTGAAATATCGTGTTTACAAAGCTTAAGGTTCCTGGCGACCTCAAATGATATTTGTCTCCACCAAAACAGTTGGAATTTTCTACTCAATATGGCAAGTTATATTCCAAGTAAATACTAGCTATAGTACCTATACTACAGCTCACTCTGTTTGCAATTTTATCTTATTTCCATGTTTTGCCATTGTGGTGATCAAGCAGTGATGCTAATTTTCTTCTGATAACATGCAAAACAAACTTTGTTCTAAGAAAGAAGCTTACAAGTTTTTCAAACGGACAGAAACACCTATTTACACTTTTTCAACCATAAAAGCTTATTCATTATGTTACATAATTTTTATGAGGATCCTGTAGAACGTAATTTCATTTTTATGTCTCTATTTTATCATGTCATACATCCAGGGCCGTCGCAACCGGGATGTGGGGGTGTCTCACTCCCCAAAGTTCGTCAGAGCGACGATAGTCGAAAAATCTGAAATACCAGTTGGAATTTCCGATTTTTTATTCTAGCATATTTTTCCGACTGAGCCTATGTCAACTTTGTATGTATTTTCCAACTAGATCAAGTGAAAATAATACCAAACATTTTCTTCACGTGAAATCGAATTAAAACTGTCCTTTGACATCTTATTTAATGAAAAATTTAGGCGCGCTTGGCGCGGATACCTCACGGTTTGAGCTTCATCTTATTACCATTATTAAGGTAATTATACATGGAACTATTCTGATCACAACACTTTCCGAAAAACAGACATATATCTCCAACATCTGTAGGAGCCTCGCATTAACATGGGATCTTTCAATCTAATTTGTAGCATAATGTGAAAGGTTGGAAGTACGTATTTGCCGTAACACATTTAACAAAATAAAAAAAAAAAAAAATTACCGAGCGCTTTGCGCTCAGCCATTATAGGTATAGTTGGTGTTTGTTAATACACTTACGACGAAAAAGTAATTCTGAAATGCGCTTTCAGTCCTTCATTCCTTTTACTATACCTATCAGGGAGGTCTAATATTGCCTTCCTGCACCTTTTCTCTACCTCCCGCCTATTCCCCATTGCTAGAAGCCATTCGACTGGATTTTTGTTCACAATTAGTAAAAATGCGATAGATGTAAAACGCTTGGCGTCATATTCTATATTATCATTTGGATGACAGGTAGTAAAAATTATGTTTTTGCCCCATTTAATATAATTGATCCAGAGCTTCCAGGTATCTGCCAGCCTTAGATGCCTTTTAATAATGCAAAATGAAGGAAAGGCAAATTTTCGTAGTACGTATTTTTGCAAAACAATTTTTCCGAATAGAAGGCAATTAAGGAACCAAAAAAGGGGGAAGGGGGGGATTAGGACCCAAAATTAGAATTCACTAAATTATGGACATTTCCCAGACATATGTGAACAGCTCAATAAACGTACCAAAGATAGCACCATTTTGCATCTAAGCAACGTAAAATAAACAAAAATTTCTCATAAGGGGTAGGGGACACCCTCGACTCCTTAGACCCCTCCTGACGGCACTTTTATGTAGTGATAAAGAAAGGATCCCCACTTATGTATACAAAAAACGCAGGGAGCATAAAAAAGTGCAAATTTGCAAATTTGCATCTAAACACACTTCAATTAACAAAAATTTCTCAAAGGGGAGGAAACACCTCTCCCAGGACGACACCTTTACGTAGTGACTAAGGATGGATCCCTACTGCTGCTGAATTCACCAAATTATGGACTATTTCAGCCATATGTGAGCAGTTCAAAAATGTCAAAAATAGCACCATTTTGCATTTAAGCAGCCTTAACTTATCAAAAAATTTTCAAAGGGAAGGGGCACATCCCTCCCTGTAGACCCCTCCCCTAGGACGGCACCTTCACGTCGTGACAAAATCCCTACTGCTGCTGAATGCACTAAATTATAGAAATTTCTCAGCCATATATGAGCATTTCAAAAAATGTCCCAGAGATAGCACCATTTTGCATCCAAGCGAACTTAAATAAACAAAAATTTCTCAAAGGGGAGGGAGAACCCCTTAAACATCTACCCCAGGACAGCACTTTTATGTAGTGAAGGAAGGATCCCGACTGATGTATACAAAAAATGTAGGGCCCTTAAAAAAGGCACTTTACACGCTGCCACTCAGTTGGAAAAAACATCCAGCCAGTCGGAATTGGGGACCTTCACACTCCCCTAAACATATGTCCCTAGCTACGGCCCTGTATATATCTCCCAGAAGTTTGGTGGGTTTTTTGTTTTAATGCGGTTCCATGTTTGGAAAGTTTTATTCTTTTGTTGGAAATGTTGTGATTTTCACCCTTTTTTAACGCTAGCTACAATGCATACCTCAAGATGTGCCTTTCATGTAACGATATCATAAATACGCTTTCAATCATGTGTTCGACTCCGTTAGCCTGTTTTTCACCCTGACAATTGCAGATTTGCTCGGGTGTCAAGCGACCAGACTGCGTAACTAACAGTAATCACTTTGATCATTCTCGAGTTTCCTCTGGGATAGCACTGTAGACACCGCAAATCTAATGCACTTGGTTGAACATGCTGACTGATTATGTAACCTTTTGGTGTACAAAGTGTTGATAGTGTGTGTTACCATTGAGTCATTACGGGGTAGCTCCATGGTTACACAAGCTTTGTGAATGTCTCTGCTGTTCAGATAGTTGTGGTTAGCATGTTTTCACTTGAGAGAAAAAATTCCCTGTTTGGCAGAATGGGCAAATTATAAATATTTGCCTGACTGGCTACAAAATCCTCAAAACAGCCTAACCAAACCGATCGATTGGTCCACACATACATATGATAGTTTACAATCTGCATAAATACGAATATGCATGAATTACAGATAAATAAACATAATTAAGATTTCAATATGAATAAACATCACATTACAACCACCAAGTAGAAAACTCTAAAGTCCCGCGACGAATTACGACGCAATTTTTAAAGGACATGGACAATCACTAATTTTATGACAGGCATCTATATAAGGCGAAAGAAGTTGGCTTGCCTTTGTTTACCAAAGCTTTGAAGGTCAGTTGGTCGAAACAAGTTTTTGTGAGAAAGGGTGGGAATGGTTGCGTACATTACACGGTGTAATACTGCGGGAAAATATCTCATACACTTTTTCTTCGTTTCATCTATTCTGGGGTATATTGCCATCGTTATTGGGTATGAATGTACCACTCTTCAGTCTAATAGCTAGTACATTGCTGAAAATAAAGCTTTAGAGCGTACAAAGGGTAGTATAATTTCTGGTATACCACTCAATGATAGCCGAGGTAACCATATCATTTGTAGCCGTACAATTACTTTGCATGCACAATAATGCCGGTAACCCTTTAATTTCGCTCATATTGCGCTACTATTACCCTCCCAACGTAAAACTCAGCTAGATCAATACAGCAAACCCACATTTTATGTGAGTTTATGCCATGTGTACGCCCCCCCCCCTTGGTGGTGGACGTAGAAAGTTTGCCTATACGCATACCTGTAGAGAGGAATTTCAGGTAAAGATAACGAGAGCAGTTGCAATGCTGATGGTCAGAGCTCATGAGCAGAATAGTATGGTTAACAATATGCGCACACGAAAGGACTATCCACTCGATTGTGATTTAATAAACGCTTAACGCGGTCAAATGAGAATGACGCGTACACAGTAACGTTCTTAAGACCCTCTGAACAAAATGACTTTCAGTAAAGAGGCGCTTGAAACATTTTCTTATTTCTTTTAAATCAGAACACCCAAATTGACAAAGTTCGAAAAAATCCATGTTGGTATGAAAATCCAGCTGGAGTCAATTTGTGAATATAGTGTGCTGAACGTGCAGTGTACTTTGCTTGTAGAATACCGTGGTCGGTCCATCGTATGTATTATTAGAGTACGAATTTATAGATGATAGAGTATGTCAGTCGCTCTTTTACACATGTCGCTGACAAGACAGCTTGCTAGAATTACATTAACTACAAATTGAAAGTAACAGCTTTAACATAATATTGGATTTAAAGGAGGAAGTAGCAATACATGACGAAAAGAACACCATAAGCAAAACAAAAACTTGATTTCCAGAAAAATGTGGATTGGTCGGCAAAGGGCGATAGAAACTTCTTTGACAAATGTAAGTTACAATGACTTGCGATGAAAATTTACGTATCAGGAAGTACGATTACAGTTACGGTATAACATTATCTTTATTTTCAAAATCATCCTATTGAACACACTACTGTTAGTATTGCCAGCTTACAAAACCATACTATTCTGTTTCAGTTTATCGGTTCTGTAATTCAAAGTGACATCTATACCCTCAATTTAAGATGTGAAAATGAATTCACTGACTTTGATCTTAAACGGATTGTCACTCCTTAATCATGTCAATTCTTACGTATTACTTTCGTTAACATCGTTTTCTAATTTATGCCCCAGCTCTGCACAAAAACGAAATTTATATCACATACCCGATCATAATCCAGAACGACAATAAAGTTGTCAGCTTCATCATCCAATTTAAAGATATTCCAATCAGTGTGAACGATCTCATCATGTGTGACGCCTCCCAGTCCAAATGTCAAATGCTGCAGGAAGGTAAAGAGAATTTCTGGGGTAAACCTAATTCCCGTTAAACAGTCTTCTCCACAGGTTCAAATTTTGTCCGGGCGCTTGTCTCTGATCTGGCAGATGATACTGATTGCCGTCCTGGGGTGGGGTCTAAGGAAAGGGTGCCCCCTCCCCTTTTTTCATCAATCATAATTCATGACTGTATTTTTTCAATCAAATGCTTAACTTCTGGGGGAGACGGAAAGTGTTTAAATCACTTTGCAAACGTTTCCAAAAGAAGTGAAAGCAATATTTTTTGCTGGGCAGCCAAGGTTTTTGCGGGTGGCAACTTTAAGACCGGGTGCTGACGAAAGCTCTTCAGATTTTGTCCGGGCGGCGCGTCCGGATAAAACGGCTAGTGGAAAACACTGTCATTACAGGATGACTCGATTTAAATATTGTGAGAAAGGTATTTAAACAGATATACCTCCTTTCTTCTGAAGGTATGTGCTTCCTATTCACCAATACAAATTTTGAATGTTTGTTTGTAACACTCAGAATTACAAAATTATGTCATTTTTTGTGCTTTATTTTAAGACCGTTTAAGTTACTCGTTGATGTATAAGAAATAGAAATTGATATACGAGTAATGTAAATGAATGTTTGAGCAAATGACGTAAATTCCATTAGGCAATTTGCAGCTCTGCACTGCTGTATCATTTGTTATAGTTGTAATCATTGTGCAAATCGTAGCTCACTATTTAGTGACTTAAAAATTCGCGAAGTCCCTTTTACCAGTAACAGTTATATCATTTGTTTCTGGCCAGGGCTCATTTTGTTTTTCCATATGTTCAACCAAGTGGTTGTTAGGGCCCTGATTCAACAGTGCAACTCTGAAATACAAGGGAGCTGATAAAATTAACATATGCTGGACACTTGGGCAAACATTGTCTCTCGATGGTATAGACTATTGGTTGTAGAATATGGCAGAGAAGGAGACATCATTTAAGTTACAAGTGCAAACTTGGAAAGAAACTGAGTCATCAGGCCCGTAAAAGAGGAAGAGGTGAAAAGCTTCGTTTTGCCGTTCAATAATGAGATACTTGCAGCATAAATTACTGATACATTTTTTTTCCGATGTTTAAAACTTTTCTTATCTCAGATGCGAAGGTGCATGTAGCACCAAGCAAAAGTGCTGCTACGCAGAGACAGAATTTCATTGTAGTTGGTAGGATGTATATAGTTCTGTAGATAAAATTCATAAAGCATAAAAGCGTACTCAATGATTGCCTTAGCGTGATACATAACATGACTTTAATTAACGTAGAAAAATAAGCTTATTAATAACGTGAGTTATTTTTTAACTATTTTGAGTCCTCAATGGGATTTTCACTTTTTTGAAATTTGTATTCTAAAAGCCCTGTAATATTTTGCAATCATATCGAAGTTACTGAGACACTGAGCACGGACTCACGTATAATCGTATATACGAACACTGATCACGTATGAAAGACGGTCAAGGATACCTTAAAGCTAAATATGTAATTAAATTTGCTGTGTGATGTGAACCATGTTATTGTTCAACTGTTAAACAGTGTGTTTGCCTTTATTTTGTTTGCTCTTAGTTTTGTTTATCACAATAATATTTAATTTGCCAGCAGGTTGCCTGCATCCTTAACTTCGCGTTCCTAAATGTATAAAACTTTCCTTCCACCTTTTTCCCATCTTCCTGACCTTAGCACATCTGTGGGTTGGACAAAAGCTGTAAACAGAATTCTTCCTGTTGATAACAGCTTCAAAATCATGTCGCTCCGATAGTATTTAAGGGGAAATAGTGCGTTTACAATTCACTGACATGGCATACAAAGAAAATATCTTGAATTCGTTATTAAACCATCAGTCTCAGCTTTATATCCTAAAAGTATTGTGTTTTACAAGAGTAACAGATGTTGCATAATTTAAACTTTTGAAAGTTTGGGTGAACAAATCACTTTTGTGTAACAAATAACCAAATTACTTCCTATGGACTTTTTTCTTGAAAAGAAAGCTACCATACGGCCTTTTTTGAATTGTCTATTATTGTGTAACAATCCATATTGGTTTAAAAAATATGAAAATTTTCTGTGAAACAAACGCAATATTTCCCTTTAAAGCACTATACTTTCAGTGCCTGCTACGGATGGCAACCAAAATCACCTTTCATATTTTCGAATCTCCATCTCATCCAACAAATACGCAAACAGACAAATTAAAAATTAAACTTAGACAACAAGTTATCGCTGAAGAATCAAAAGCTCCACTGTACCGAATATCTACCCGTTTAGAACCACCAAGTTAAATGGAACAATTTGTAACAATTTGTTGATGATTTTTCACGACGTTCTCTAAAGACATAGCCTACAGAATAAAGCAAAATAAATTTTGCGTAGAAATTAGTACATTCTTCGTATCATCAAACGACAACCCGAATCCAAGGAACGCATTACATATACGAATAAATACTAGACGGTCAATACATGCCATTTAATGCGTCATATATGATTGTTCCTCCTACGCACAAGTAATTACTACTATAATGATTGGCCATCAATGTAATTCGAAGAGCTTTGCAACACACTGTAACATATATGACTATTTTAAAGAGCCAAAAGGGTGAGACAGCATATGGTCAAGTACCAATGTGATGTTGTTGTTTGTCTCAGAAAGAGATTTTTACTTTTTATTTCCATTCCACACAGTTGGCGGAACGGTACTTAAAAATCTTGTTACCATCTAAGTAAGTTTTTCAGAAATAAAAGATACAAAAGAGACCTTTTCTGGAGCCCTTTTTTGTAAACCCTACGGCGTTTGTGTTTAATACTCTTTAAAATTCTTATTATTACTAGCATCATTTCATGGATTCCTTGAAATATGGGGGTGGTATAACTAGACATACTTTTTTTATAATCTTTCTTTCTTGAGTATCTAGGGAACTGGCAGGCACGAGACTTGTGAGGGTTGTACCCAAAGCCTCGCTAGCTACGCTTCTAATAAATAGGTGCACAAAAGAAAAAAGTAACTAGTGTAGCCGACGACTGAGGCAAACTTTTAACTTTTTACATAGGCCTAGAGTTTTTCTTTTCACTAAAAAGGAAACTTTTTACAATAACAGTTAACCGTTGTCTCAATAGGTGTGAATCAAAGCATTCTACAAAGTGCATTGAAAATGTATAATTTTCGCTAAATCATATGAGGAGATTAACTTATGAATAAGAAAAAGTGTGATTGAATGCGTTGCAGAAAAGGCTAGCAACGCACAGCGTCTTGTTGTTTAACAAACAAACTCATTAATTTCCGTCCTTCCCACAATTTGGGGATCTTTGGTCCAGACCGTTTTTGCAAATTTAACTAAATATTGCGAAATGAAAAGAGAAGAAGGGTTAACAGTAAAACGGTAAACAGGGTTCACAGTAATAAACCCTAGTTAGCATGTGAAACCATATACTTACAAGATAGATCATAACATAACGACGAAAAAATATTTCCCAAGCTATCACTTGACAATTAGTCTAGGCCTTTTTTGAGTCAATGTTTGTCAGAAGAGATAACCCGTGCTTCTTTTCAGTGTAAAAAGACTTTCTTGTTTTGTATTTATTTTTTGTATTTTTCTATGGCGATCAGTAAGTCTATTGTACATGCTTTATCTTTACACCTTTAAAACGGAAGTACCACTAAACGTTTTTAAAGGTCACATTTAAGGAGTCAATTTTATCGTCTGGCCTTTCCTGAAATTGAGTTAACTGTCTGTTATCATTAATATATTGAAACCAGTGAGTTGTCCAAATAAGAACTTCCTGATTAAACTACCCACCAGTAATAATGTAGCATTAAGAAACATTTACGTAAATTTCAGTTTTGTTGATAATCGTCTGGACTTCGGCTCCCATGCAGTCCAATACCAGCTGCAGCTCATTCTGGGCCGATTCCGCTTCCAGCACCTCCCATTCCGGGTCAATTCCGAGTCCAGTGAAAGAGCTCAGAATTGAGTACGAGTCCGGACTGGGGCGTCACAGCCCTGGAGTTATATCCTCATAATTTTGCAGACACTTCAGAGCTTTCGGGGTCTTTAGGTACTCAATCGAATAGCCTTGTTGAATCACATCCACGACTTCAGCCAATATTACTCGGGTGTCACGATGCCAGATTAGCATAGGGGTCTGTCTACAAAAAAGCTGTAACGGAGATGTAGTCTACATGAAAAAAATGTTCCTCATAAAAGAATATTATCACTTTATCTATTTTAAACTGTTTTAGTTGTTTTGAAATGACCACCAAACAGTCATGGCAATCAAAGCTGTAGTCTGCAACCCTTTGCAATTACTGTCGCCATGATCGCAATGGCGACAAAAAATAAACCTGGCGACCAAAAACACCTTCAGCAAGTGGTGTACTAACTTCTATTCAAGTGAACCTTACGATCCAGTCTCAAAGTACCCCACAAATACACTGTATTAAAATTTACATCAAAATATTTTTCAGTAAATAAAATACCGTAACTCCCACAGCCACTCGTAACGTAAATAGGATATTTCCACTACAGTAAGGACAACTGCAAAATCAAAAACACTGCTCTCACTAAAGTTCATCTATATTTACAGCTTGTACATTAAATGAAATGTTGGCAGGCCTAAACGTCATGGAGAAACTTCGCCCTTTTACTATATATGGAAAGGAAATTGACCATGGATTCGAGGTTGGGTGACCCGTGTTGAACGTAAAGTACGGTGCATATGTACGTGTGGCCTACCTGAGCTATATACAAGCTGACACGCTTGTGATGGGGGTCGTTTCAAAACTTAAATACATTATAATAAAATATCGAGATTCGAGTTCGAGAATTGGCTTAACTGGAAAATGAAATGATCTTTTATCTATTACTTCATCCCATAAACAGATAAAGGTTAGCATACATTATTTATGTTTTATGTTTCTAAATATAAATTAGTTAAGGATTATAAATATGCTTTCCAAATCCAACGTATACAAGTAGCCTAGGTTTGACTGAGAACCATGGGCGCAGATCTGTTTTGGATAATGGTGAGGACGTATGTCTGTTCTCTGATATTATCTAAGCGGAGCACGACAATGGGATCGCGCGTAGCGTACAAGATTTTTTTTTAGCAAATGTACCTCCCAGATCGCTGAAAATAACAATTTCCAGACCCAATGATGCTCCCAAACCTCTCATGGCTTAGAAATTTAGTTTGGACAAAGCAGCCAAGTAGACTTTTGTATATGATGGGTCTGGGGTCCTCTCCCAGAAAACAATTCTAGACTGCCGCAAATGCGATTTCCGTCCTTTATTTTTCAACTGTAGATAAATATAATAAAATGAAAACTGATGTTACTCCAGCGGAGATAGTGTCAATGTTAATAATTCTCGTCTTTTATTGCATGTCATTTGCACAATGCTGGATCAAACTGCGCCAAAGTCAAATACAGGGGAATAAGAAAATTTGGTCAAAATATATTGGTGGGGACTCGGTTTATCATGTCCCCACCACTGAAAAAGTTGGTGGGATCGCGTCGGATGTCCACACCAGGATCTGCGCCCATGCTGAGAACTGTAAATACAAGTAACTTGTGCAAGATATTTTCGTGTGTCGTAACTGTATTTTTGTTTTTTGTGTATTTTTCTTGTGTAATCTAATAACCTGATTAACTTTTGGGGCCTTTTAGAAGGGAGAGCTTTAAGTATTAATTTCCACGGTGGAAGGATTTGAGTCATGAAAACATAATACGCAGGACCGGAAATTTTGTAACTTACTTGCATACAAATGAATACATCTTCAATTCGTTACCTCGATTAATAATATTAAGTGGTAGTGTTTTAAGCATATTTAAACGCAGTAAAAAAAAAAACAAAATTTATATAAGACAAGAGAGTATTTGACAAATAATTTTATTACTTTTATTAATAATTTATTATTAATAATTTATTATTCATAAAATGAAGAAAACCCTGCTTGTTCATGAAAAAAGACTAACAGAGAGTCGATGTGTTTAGTTCGTGTTTATTTTTGCTGAAACAAAGACATCGTTAAGACTAGAGTTTAATACCAATTAGATGTGCATAAATAATAAAACCTCTCTTAACGGTAAAATAATTGAAGGAAATGACGCGAGACCATTGTTTTACAGAATTTATAGGAATTATAGCATTGGAAATATCCTTCACAATTGTTTTATTTGTATTTTATACCGTTTTCCCCGAATGACCGTCTCAACCCAATTGTCAATAGCAATAGTGTGTAAGTATTGAGCTTACAGTTGTGCAAAATGTCATAGGCAAAAAGGAAGCGGTGGAGAGGAAGGGGGATCCACTAGTTAAAAATGTGGCTTGGCCAAATGTTGCTTTTTCCCCCTTCAAGTCCAAGCTCGAAAACCTGATTTTTTTCCCTTTTAAAAAATGTCATAGTTTTGCAAAAACATTTTTCTTAAACAGTCGGAGAGATTTTCCCGTTTTGGAGAAAACCAAAATCCTCCCCGATGAGAAAAAACGTATAAAACACGTTAGACTTGTTGGCCTACCAAAGACAAGGTTTTCGTAAGAACGAAAACTACTCAAAAACTTGCGTTTTACAAAAAAAAGAAGACAAAACTTCTGATGAGGATATACTTGGCTCTCCGATAGCTACGACAATACTCACATACAAAGTATACCTTTGATTCCACTACATTAGACGGAGAGATTTTGCAGAGGTGATTCTTCAACCTGTTTGCCTCAGATAATGTGCACAAGGAATGAGTGTAGGTAAAACAGCCAATAAGGCTAGCGCCATGATTACCTTTTCCGATCGGCGAAAACTAGCTCTACAAAGGGGGAAATCTTCTGAATATTTTAAAATATGTTGCAGCACATTGCATCTAAGGACCCTCTTATTTAAAAAAAAAATCCACACACGGGATGGGGACACCTTCAACCCTTCCCACAAGACGGTCCGAAACAATGTTAAGCCCCTTCAGTCGAGAACATTCTTAGGCCTATGCAAAATTTTGCGTCAAAGAAAAAAGTCATAGCATCATGTACCTTTCGCAGGGATTTGCTATTGGGATTAAAAGTCCCTAGATGTATACTCGGTAGGATTGTGAATGATAGAACGGAAGACCATGCTGATCGTTGCAGTTGCCATATTGGCAAATTTGGCTTTTTGGATGGTGTTGGCGTGCAGAATTTTAAACACACGCCAAACAGCATTTCCGTATTTTTTGCTTCTTTCACGTGACTATCAATTTTTCTTAAATGCAAGTTTTTCCACAATATCTGTCCCAAACTTTGGCAAAATTTACACTTTGTGTCACGAAATTCACACTAAAGCATAATTGAATGTGTAAGCTAAGAATATAATAGCATTACCCCTTCCCACAATAGTTTGACTAAAAGCTGCTTCCCCGCATAAGCGGTGAATGATGAATATGCATTATTACATGCAATTGGGTGGTTATTTCCCAGTGCATCCTGATGAAAGACCAAGGGAATCTGTTGAAACGAAAAGTGGTACGTTTTAATTTATTAGTTTGCTGACTTTATCGTCATCCATAGCTGAAAGACTTGAACTTTGCAACACCTCAATAGTCTGGCTCATATAATGGCTACTATAACAGTGCTGGATGTGTTTTAAGACAAGTGCCCGAATTCCTCCCTAAGGACAGACATTTGACACTGAGAGTAGACTTGATTTCGTTGAATCCATAATACAAGCAACTCTGTTGTACAAAGCTCGTAATAGAATTGGTGGTACATTGGTGCTGGCTAAAATAGTCCTGTAAGGCGAATGAGAGTTGTGAACGTTAATCTCATGCTCAATGCCACTGGCTATATATTTTGTTCAAAGTATGTTACCACGTTTGTAAAAGAGTAACATTGCTATACTATTTTCTATGCAATGTAATGGGCATTAAACCAAAGTTAACCTTTGTCTCGTGACTTTTCTACTTTTGACATTTGAAAAGCGTCGGTCGTGAGCAGTTCAGGAGATTCATCCTATTGAAAGAATCCAGTTTTATTCCAATCGGAGAAATATTTTGATGATTAGGCCTATACCAACAATCTCGAACGCGTTTTATGTGTACACTTCAGTGGAAAATAGTTTTTGGACAGTTTGATACTCCTTGCATAGTTCATTGGTCTAATGAAACGGAATGAAATGCATACAAGGTATGTGAATTGTTACAATTACGTCCTCACTGGTGTTTAACCATGCCGTTTTCGAGAAAAAACGCAAGTTCTTGAGTGTTCTTTGTTGTAGGTTATCCAGCTAGGAGGCCTATGTACTGTGTTGCACTCAAAATACACGAGTTTTTCCCCCGGTCGGGCCTATTGTGGTTTTCTCTTGAAAAGTAGAATCTCCGCAAAGGTGAGGTTTCGTTAAATGTCACCTAACCACCAAATTTTCAGTGTAGTGAGCTCCCTATTGAGGAACAGTTGTTAAAAAAAAAAAAAAACAATTATTTACGGGGTGAACGAACTACAGTTTCTTTTGCCGATTAACGATGAGATAAAAAAATATTGACTTTTCGAAGGTACATGATATATATATATATATATATATACAACAAAATATGACAAGTCCTGCAAAAACCGTTGCCAGAGTGCTCAATGGTAGACCAGAGCTGATAAAACATGAAGAAGTGAAATCAAAAGTTTTGTCTCAGAGGTATACTGTGTATTACTACTTGCTAGTTTCATAAACACGCTAGGTGTTGTACTCCTCAGATAACATGACAGTAATGAGCATTTTAACAACATTGAATAAGGCAGGAATCATCGTGCGTAGGCTCACGAGGCTTAATTGTAAAGGCGCGTGATTACGTAATAAAGAAAACCTGAACGCGAAGCGTACTTCAGTTGTCGTGGATAGGGTTGCTAGGTGA
>WURT03028893.1:0-15390 GCA_009936505.3 Holothuria glaberrima | reverse complement strand
TTATTATTATTATTATTGTTATTATTATTATTATTATTATTATTATTCATTTCATTTACTTTCTTTCATCCCGTTTTCTATATTTTGGAAGTTGTTTGGATATTAAAGCGTTGTCTGATAATTCCTTTTTGTATTGGCTCTTATACCTCCTTGAAGGATGAGAATTGAAATGCTAACTGAAATGTGTGCAGTACATATGGAGGTCTTTGATACATAAACAACGTAGAGGAAGTACAGTGTTAGCTACACACAGAATTTGCATGCATTTTAACCTTGTACAGTATAGTAAGTTAGACAGAAATCATAGCAACTTTTTGTTTGTAGTATTACAATTATATCGTCTGGTTTGGGTCAATAGTTACAATTGTCCAAATCTTTTGAAGCGGGCATGATCGCAGGATACTGTGAAAAACCTAACAGATACGCACCGCTGTTTCCTTTCTTTTCCTTGACAATAATCGAAGGGCAGAAGGGCGCTCAAAGTGTATACATCTGTACAGAGAAGAGGTAGTGGCGAGACCGCCTCCCAAAAGTCTGAATAGATCTCACTTTATTCTAGTATACAATCGCGACAAGGTTAAGAGAGGTAGCAAATGTTGTGGATATCATGACAAATGAATGAAATAATACAAAATTGTACCGGTTTATGATCGTGTGCATTATTCACATTTAATAAGGGCTTCATTCTAATAGATGAACACATGTTCCCTTGACATCAAGTAGAACACGCATCAAATAGGGGAAGCCGTCTCTGTTCATTAACAAAGATAATATGCTACATGTAGAAGATTGTTATCAGAATTATTTATTTACATTAGTGCTCTCTTCCATGATTGGAAATCTGTGATATCACAAACAGCCACATTGATTTGACAAAGCGTTTTATTTCTTAATAAATCTTAAAAGTAAAAAATAAAAAGTTAAGAATAATTTAAAAAGTTTGTGCCCTAGCCTTAGTATCTTTACATTGTTATACTGAATCTACTTAGTAGTTTAATCATCCCCAGTTCCAGTTTAAAGAACAAATTTGTGTAAAAAGTAACAAAGTACTTGTAAGCAGACTGCTTGTGTTACAATTATCTCACCTTGAATAGCTGTAAGCATTTTTTGACACCCAAACTTTTCAGGCCATCCTCAAACAGGAATATTTTAAATAAGTAGAATGTAGAATGATTGATCGATCCCCTTCTCCCATGATTGGTCCTCTTTCCCCATTCGTTCTACCAACCACTACTTCCGACCTTCGTAGGCGTGGAAAGCGGGGACGGGGGGGGGCGGGGGCTCAAGCCCACCTAGTCAAAAATGTGGTGAGGCGGAAGTATGCTTCCACCTCCTCAATCCAAAGACGAAAACTTCTTATTTTCAATTACGACTGACACCCATGCCAGTAAGATACAGTTGTCAGGTTGTTGTAATAAAACAAATAACGCACGTCTCGCACTTTGCGGCCGACCATGTTTCGGACAGTACCTTTTCTGCTTCAAATGGACAGACGTCACTATTTTTTCGGTGTGGGGGCTGTGTTTATTCTAAACACAATATTGCCTTTGAAATAAATATAATAAACTGCAAATACTTTTTTTTTATTTTTCAACAGTGGCTGACTCCACTCTATTGATCAAGAATGCGTTCATTCAGAAGTGTTTTGCATATGAGGTGAAAATTTACGCCTTTCCCGATGCTCTTCCTAACGATGGTCTGGATTCTGTCAAATTTGAATCATGTTACGATGATCTACCAAAGGGCGCTGTAACTAAAGACATTGGTTTCGATATAGGGACGAAGGGCAAGGTGCTCTGCCTGCCCAACGAGAAGGGGTGTTATGGGAAAGGAAACAGCCGTACGGGGGTCTTTAGAGCCACTCTTACCGCCAACAGTGAAACGGAAGAAATCCTTGCCTTAGTAAATCCTGACTCAGGTAGGAAGTATATGAATGGGGGAAAGGAAATGAATGTAATATTATCAACTGATCTATATGATAATTGTTACAACCCCAGTTTGAAAAGTGAAATTGATCTATTGAAAGCAACGTTCCATCCTCCTGTTACCTTAATTATGGTCATAAACTCTGGCTTTTATCTTGCTAGTAGTTGTACTACAAGCAGCTGTAAAGCAATTGCAAATGGTCTGTCAACGTTCACGTTTTTTTTTATTTCTTGTTGAAGGCAAAATGAATCTATGCAATGATCACGCGAGCGATTTTGTGTGTATGTATGTGGGCGTGTATATATGTGTGTTCATGTAAACACGATATCTCAAGATGGCAATGATGGATAATTTTCATACTTGAAATATAGAATCATCATATTGAGAGAAAGATCCCTACCGAAAGCGTGGTGACCTATTTGTTAAGGCGTTGGACTTGTGATCTAAGGATTGCCGGTTCGATTCCCACCTGGGTCATTATGTTGTGTCCTTGAGCAAGATGTTTTATCTCAGGATTGCTTCTCTCCACCCAGGGGTTAAAATGGGTACATGTGAGGTAACTTGCATTAGTGATGCGCTGTATGTGGCTGCTCCTATGGAAAGTCCGATAAAGTGGCATTACCGTTCAGTGTGCCGGGTACGAACAGTAAGGGATGTGCACTATAAAGAGTTACCAATGACCAGGGGTAATGATTGTGAAGCGCTTTGACATGTTGGTCCCACGTAAAAGGCGCCATATAAATGCAATTATTATTAATTTATTATTTTATTATTGTTACTGTTTTTGGTGGAGGTCAAATGTCCTGTGAGGTCACCAGTTCTTATAATTACGATAACTCTGGGTAGAAAGCATAGGTGGTTTTCATACTTGGCATGTTAATGGATGTGTTATAGTCAGAAGATAAACTCTATTGATTTGACAAAGGTCAAAGGTTATCTGAAAATCTTAAAAACTGCTTGTAAATACGATATATCAAGAAAGCAATGAAGAACAATCTTCATACTTATACTTCATATAACTCCATCATATTGAAAGCAAGAAGCCTATTATTTTCAGTGGAGATCAGAGGTCGTTAAAGGTCATCAGAGGTCAAAAACCGAAAACCTGGAACAATCACAATATTTCAAGACAAGGGTTATGGATCCTTTTCATATTTGGTATATAGGTGAAGTACGTTAAAGAGAGGGGACCCTATGAGTTTGTTGAAGGTCAAGGGTCATATGAGGTCATCAGAGATGCAACTACGAAAACCTCGTAAACTCAATGGGCAGTGGGCGATATCTGCATATTGTGTCCGGCCTTTCGTGACCAACGGAAAGTTGGGGCTGAATTTTTCTACCATTCCAAAGATAAAGTTATAGAGAACAATATTTATTTTTTCACAACAATAACTGTTATGATAATAATACAACAGGTCATTTGAATAACCTAATTACGTGCAAAGGATTCTGAAACTATAGCATGACCAGAAATACCATACCCTGAACGAGTTCTTTGATGGCGTAGTGGATTAGAGCTCGGTTTCTAACGCAGACGGTCCGGATTTGAATCCCTCTTAGGACATTTTTTCGTTTTCATTTTTTGTTTTCCTCTTTTTGGCTGGGTTCAAAGGTCATATGAGGCCAGCAGACATCAAGTTGTGAAAAATCGTAAAAATGATATAGTCAAAAAGAATGAATTCGAGGGATGAACCTCAGTGCGAGAAACCACCCCCTCAAGCAAGGAATCACAAAGCCTTTGGGCATTCTGGTTATTGCAGGGCTAATCACACCCACCTACACACGAGCACACACACATATATACATAATATATGTATATTATATATATTTATATACATATACATAATATACATATATATATATATAACGTACACATATAAAAGGAAGTATTAACGCACCATCATCATCACCACCATCCATGGACGTCTGCTGAAAAAAAAATCAGGGAGGGGCAAAACTTTTAATTGATCTAATCAGGGTAAATTTTTTACTCCCCAAAAGAGCTTTATTGCTAAATGTTTGCGCCTCATACAGGGCGAAGCTAGGAATTTGCCAGGGGTGGGGCGAAACCTGTAGGCTAACCATCTAAGCATAGCGCCACCATATTTGCCGCGAAGTGCCAAGAAAATTTTGACCAAAATGCCTCCCAGAACGCTGAAAATGGCATTTCCCAGGCCTAATTGTGAGTTGCATCTAGTCATTTTCTATTTTGAAATCTCATTCTCTGGAAATTTTCTAGCGATATCATAAAAAATGTTGATTTTATTTTTCCTTCAAGTTTCTTTCAAGTTTTTATTTTCGGGGGGGGGGCGGGGGACAAGTGCCCAGTGATCAATGGTATCTCCAAAATTCACATCAACCGTCTTAAGCGTATTCAAGACATGTAATGTCTTGAATACGCTTAAGACGTTTGATGTGAATTTTAACTAGAATTCATCATCTTCTCACATCATTCCAGCACGAAGAGAACTGCGTTGGCTTCTTGTTAAGGGATAATGTATAGTCCCCCCGTCTCATTGGTCCCCGCCCGAATAACCCTAACCCTTTAACCCTAACCCCCTAACCCTAGACCATAACCTAACCCTAACCCTAATGAGGAGGGGGACAATTAACACGGGGACTAATGACACAGGGAGCTAATGAGACGGAATAATGAAAGAGGGACTAATAAGACGGGGGACTGCTGAGACGAATCAAGCAAACTGGGATATCAATGAGACGGGGACCAATGAGCCTTGGGACTATAGAGCGGACTCTCTACAAACGCTTACTAAAACGTTCATTGCTTCGAAATAATGCTTCTTTGGAAAATCCCCCAGAGATACTTTCACAAGTATCATGTTGCTCAACTGTATTTGTATGTTCAGAACATGTTCACCAGGGCGTGTTGCTTTTTTAGCTGTCATATTTTCGCAAAGGACGATGGGATACCTCCCCAAGTAACCGACTCGAGGGGTTGCTTACTTGGGCCTGGCGTGAGTAAGCGCGAATGCTGACGTCACAAGCTAATCGAACAGTGTCGCGCCGGACACGAGTTGACTCGGGTGAGTAATCGAACACACTAAATCTGGAACAATCTACCTTCCTCTGTTCGTTACTTCGTTTTGCATCTTCTCTGGATACTTTTTAAACAAACTTAAAAACCACCTTTTTCTGGACTTTTAAGTCTTCTAGTTTTGAATGTAGCACCACTATAGACCCTTTTCCAAACGACGATTACTAAAGCCGAATGCACACGGACGACAGAAAACGCGAAACACGAGACAGAAAACACGTGAAAACACGTTTCGTGTTTTCGCGAAACAACCTTTCGCGAAACACGCACTGCTTGATTCGCGAAAAAAGTGTTTAGCTAAACATGAGTTTCGGACGAAAACGCTAATTTTGGTTTTCGTCCAACGCACACGGACGTGTTTTCTGTTTCGTGTTTCGCGTTTCTGTCGTCCGTGTGCGTTCGGCTTAAGGATCGAGGGACAGAGTTATGGTATGAGTCGTTTTTGTCAGTGACATTTTACTTTGACTAAAAGCGAATCATACCAAAATATTTCCCACAACCCTTTGGAATTACTATTTAGAAAAGGATATATAAGCTTCTATCAGCGATTTATTAAATTGCCATTACTAGTTATTTTTATATTTGTAATATAAACCCAAATAAAAAAATTGATATGCATTTCAATCAAGTCTCAAGACGTTGGTATCATATACTACTGTCAAACTGACGTTTTCCTTTAGACCTAAAATCTGTAAGTCCTGTGACTCAGACTATAAGTCAAGGTGAGACTGCCGACCTCGAAGTTGACTACAGCGCACCGTATGAGATCGTTTGGACCTACGATGGACCCTCTCCAAACAAGTGGAAGGGCCAGCTTAAAATCACAGTCGATCAACCTGGAATATATCAGGCATTCAGCAAGGAGGCACGAGATGAGCGTCTTACCTTCCGAGTGATAAAAAGAGGTATGTTAAGGCTTTAAACAACGATCGCGTGCCACGATATTGTTTTTATATACATATTCAGTAAAGCTTTATGTGTCCTTTGTCCTCCTTCACATGACAGTCCAAAAATTAACTTGAGTCAGTTGACCGAGTGACTCGTTTCCTTCCTAGTCATTCATGGACACTCCAGTTACCGCAGCAATCTTTAAACAACGTAAAGGTCACAAACATGTTAGAAGTAGTTAGGTGTAAATATGACATTCACGACTTTTGCGGTACGAGATAGATTCTTTTTTTTTCAATTGTAAGACCATTTTTCTGTTTCGCAATGATGGGTTACTGCTAAATCTCCTACTATGCCATTGTAGTATATGAATAAACTTTTGTGGTCTCTCACAGCTTGTTTTGACGGGATGTATGGTGCTAATTGTGACATGTCTTGTGATGCCAATTGTGGAGACGGGAAAGGCGTCTGTGACGATGTAGACGGGACGTGTATCTGTACCCCAGGTTTTACCGGGGCAGATTGCTCGACGGGTAGGTTTGTAACGTGCTCTTGCTTTTTTGTATTATGTACTAACACATCTGACGTCATGTGAAGTTTACGTTATCAGGTCCAGTTCTATACAGCATAACTTTGGGACAGGCCCTCAACACAGAAGAGGCACTAAAATTTTATCGACAGAGGGGCTAGCTTCCCGGACGGAAGGGGAATATTTTTTGGTCACAATATTCCCAAATTTGATGTGTGGTCACTTCAAAATTTTGAGCAATCAGGACCTTATACCAGTATGACGTTATCTGTTTGTAATCGCATTTCCATCGAACAGGAAGACTCAAGCCTTCGGCAGGAATTTCGGAAATTTGTCTTAGACGCTATGACAGTTGTAAAATACCTATAGAAAACTATGTATTATGCTTTCTCAAAGCCTTTCCTAAGCCAACACCTGTATTTGCAAAGACAACACTGTGGGTTTTAACTTCATCATCTTGAAGATTTGTGGAAGAACACCGTAACGTTGAAAAGAATGACATGCTAAGGGTAGGCTCCAGCAGTTTCCATGGGAATGATATTTAGAGGATCTACCATGCGGGACGTAAGCCGATCTCAGTCCAACTATGGGTGGGCTGGGGTCAGAATATCTAGCATTTCAAAGACTTTTCTTTTCAGGAAATTAAACTTTCAAACACAAATTTGTTGCCAGAGTTCTAAGTCTACCATGCTTAGGCCACCAGTGAAGTGAGAAAATTTGGCACTGCAAACACTCTAGATTTTAGCAAATCGAACTGCAACATATTTCTTGATTAGTCCCTGATTTAGTTGAGGCAAAGAGAAAATGGGCAATAGAAGATGGGGGACCACCCCTCCCCCTCTCCGAGGCAAGATTACAAATAAAAGAGAACTACAATGTTATGTTGACAGCTGTGATAAAAATTTGATGAATATGAAAGTTAATATGAAACATGTCACTTGTATTGGCCAGCTTCCGTGAAACACGAGGCTTAGTTCAATTGGTCTCCCTGGAAATGTCTACCGTTCCTGAAATAAGATTAACTGGGGGGGGGGGGTATGAGAACTGAAGAACATCTCTCATATCACTCTTACCACACAGTAACACAGTAAACAGACAAATAATGCCTAGTTACTGCAAGTATCCATAAAATGCTACATTCCATATACTTTGGAACAGTGTAAGCTTGAAATTACGGGTATAAAACGTATTCATTTGTTTCGTGAGTTCCTCTTGGTTACAAGAAGTACTCGCACTCTACCCCTGTGTTTTCCGATCCCGATGACCTATGTACATAAAATAAGAATGAGAAATAATACGGTGCCTAAAGATCCAGGAGGTAGCATCCAAATTAAAATTAGGGGCAACTTTTAAAACTTGCATCCGAAGATGAAAAAGTTTTTCGGACACTGGTTTTTGGTTCTATGTGAATTGTTTGGTGAGTTTGCGCATTCTTCACAAAGATGGTGAAAGTGTACACGATGTGATGGTTTGATTACAGACTTGATGACGTCATCTGCCAAGTATCATTTTGTTCTGAGTCCGACAATCTCATGTGTTCATGTTTTATCACTCCTTAAAAGATTCTTATCTCAACTAAGACCGCAGAAAGCCACTACTCTATGGCTGTAGTGCTTGCATCAGCAGATTAGGGTAGGATGATGTTCTGTGCTGCAGGCTGAACGTTTTAGACCTCCATACTTGGGTAAGGATCTGACGGGAGGATGTTCTCCCCCATCTTGGGCAAAATGAACATTTAAGAGTCCGTAGATGTAATTTAAGGATAAAATGAGTGCATACCTTTTTGAAAAAGTTCGATGTATGTTGCAGAGTGTATGAATAAGAATGTGTCAACCTTGAAAACATGGTCATACTTCACCCGGCTTCCTCATTTAAGTAGGAAGGGAGGAGGTTAGGTTGTAAGTATGAAAATAGATCATAGAGCATGGGCGTCGATCCTGGGGGGACAGCGGGGTCATGTCCCCTCCACTTTTTGATCAGGGGGACGTAACACAAAATGCCCCCCCCCCACTTTTCGCTGCTAGGCTTTTACTTTTCATAAGTCATAGTCATGGGTGCAGGAGCCCAATTTGATTTGGGAGGATGTAACGCCTTGCCCGAAAAATGTAACTAAAAATTTTTCGAGCGCTCAGCATGTAATCGTACATATTATATAGACATGCATCGGGTTTCACATTGCAGTGATTGCATGCCAACTTCATTTTAAACACTTGCCGTGTTACATTACCTTTCCATTTTGGTTATAAATTTTCGGGAGTTCCTTACGATAATGATAATAATCAGTGACGTTGCCAGAATTTATCTCAAATGGGCCAAGCAGTATGTTTTGCGATTGCTGGCCTGGTGAGGGGTCCAAGGGGGAGTATCCCCTCCCATTTGAAAATTTTTGAAAAATTAGGTGTCCTTACATACAATCTGGTGCCACATATGCTACCTTGAAGTATCAGTAGGTGGTGGCCCAATGGCCATGCTCTAAGTACGCCACTGATGATGATAATATAAGTTGAACCATTGAAAAACACACTGGTGAATTACCGAATATATAAGTACTGGTGTAGTTCAAATCAGAACTTTGAAAACCTGAGGATTCGGAACAAATTTTCACACGTTTGTTGTAAGGGAATGTTTCAGAAAATATTAGGTTAAACCCTGCCAAAATTTTGACATATTCTAGAGACTGAGGAAGCTAAAGGCTGTCCCATATTTAATCGGCTAGCAGGTGAGTGGCTTAATCTGATGCTCATAAATATGCCCTGAATATGAAAGTGCAAATGGGCTGAAATCGAAGTTCTTTTTGCTCTAGGGGCCGCCCCCAGACCCCCTCCCCCTTCTTGTAAGCCTATGTTTTCAGTCCAAGCACCGTTAGTGTTTACAATTACGTTACAAATACACCTTCACAGCGATGAAAAAAATCAACAAACTAGTAGTTTTTCCCCCTCCCCCACTTTTGAAACTGGATCTGCACCCCTGTCACAGAGAATAAAAATATTGAAGTCTGAAATGTTAGGAATGACTAAAGATACGTCTCACATTAGATCCCGGGACCCGAGTTCCCCGCCCCTATTCTTTCATTTCTCTTCATAATTTATCACACTTGAAAATATTCGTCATTTCACTTAAAACCAGCGTTGTACTAGAAGAGTACAAGCGTTATGGCTGTAGTTCTTGAATTGTTGTAAGACGCTGTTCTCAACTTGCAACTTCTAGTATGCTTTTCTGTAGATGCTGTTTTCAAGGTCGTAAGCAGACATCATTACGTACACCCCAATTAGACGGCATTACGGGCCCCAGCCAGTGTCATTTTACTTGCACCATAAAGCAATGTGGATACAATTTTAGTGCATTTTCTCCTATTTTTGCAGCTGACCCAGTTCCAATCGGTTTTGGTACTGATGGATCCCTCCGTTGCGAAAAAAATGGGATTGCTAATCCGGGATGCAAAGGGATCATCTTTTGCCGAAGAGATCCCTTTGGCTGTTCGTGCATGAGGGGATTCGGAGGCCCAAGATGTACAGAAGGTACAAGTTACTATACTGAGGGGTTTTACTGTAGAGTGTTATGCAGACCTTATTGTAGGTGGCATACATATATAATGCTCTAACTTTCCATCAACTAAGCATGCTATTGAGTGGTGTAGTTTTTGCACTAGCGAAATGACCCAAAATATTAGACAGAAATTAGCTGATCCTATGACAGGGCTTTAAAATGCAGTTAAATAAAACTATGTGATTGTAATCCATCAAACAGTTGTTTGTATGTTTGTATTGGAGGTCAAAATATCTTTTGTAAAAGTCGGGGGGGGGGGGACTACAGCCGTTAACCTCCCACCAGTACTTTTTGTATGGAAGTTTAATTGTTAGTTTCTGAAAATTATTAATCGAATGGAAGGCACTGTGCCCTCGTCGTAACGTTTTCCAAGCAGCAGACGGTTCTTACCTAAAACGTTAACTTTAAAACATGTCAACAACCAACCGTAGTTTTTACGACTTGCCCATTAATAGTCCCATGCCCAGGGCTAAGGAAGCCGGGATTCTAATCGAATGTGGGGCCCAGGGACCAGCCTGAGGTAATAAGTAATTTTAAAGGCAAAGCCTAAATTAAGGGTAATTGTGCATAAAACAACAGTTTTGGGCTGGACTTCTGCAGCTCCGGCAGGAGGGGGTCAGAACGATGAACTCCCTTTGATAGGGGTTTAGTGCGGGAGGTTTAAAAGAATTTACTAAATTGGGAGACAAGGAAGAAGCAATCGATTGAAAAACAAATTTCTTTAGAGTTCAGAAGGAAGTTCATTAAATGTTTCATTGACTTTCTAAAATCTACCATCCTTTTGCAGCATGTCCAACCGATATGTACGGTCCCAACTGTGAATTCGGACCATAAACATCGTCGACAGCTTCTCATCAAGTGCTGCAGTTAAGATAGAATCCAAGCGATGTGACGCCAAAATAAAAATAACGTTGTATTCTGCTCTAAGTGAAGTGACTTTGCTTACAAGGATTCACATTTTATTATAGGTTATGTAAAATAAAAAAGATCGTTATGGGTATACTTGTTTTGAAAATGAGAACTGTTGACTTTCTTAACAGGGTCGTAGCCTGGGTGAAATCCCTAGAGGGGCAGTTTATTATACTGCCTAAGCGGAGCACCAACTGGCCTGCCTATAGATAGTTTAGACCCGGGCAGACCCTTTCTTTGTCATCACCCTTGCATGGATGCCATCTTGGGGCAGGGCACTAAAGAGAGGGGATTACATTATTTAAGGTGAATGAGGTGTAAAACGGTTCTATTTTTTGGCAAAGCTTTGAACTAATTATATGTGTAGAAACTGTCATTTTCTAGTGATTTTTCTAGTTTTTGACTGGTGTAAGTCAAGAGGGGGAGGAAACACCACCTGCTTTTTAAGCAATTTTTGTCTATGTGAGGTAGCTTAGATGCAAGATAGTGCTATCTTTGATAAAGCTTGGTAACGTGCAGAATTGATAATATGCTTAGAAATCTGCGTTATTTAGTGATGTTATCTATATTTGCACGGGTGTAATCGGAGGGGATTATTTCTAAGGGGAAGGGTGACTACCTTACTCTTTGAGAAATTTTGCTGTTCTGAGGATTCTTACATCAAAAATGATGTTATCTTTGGTAATGCGTTGAACTGTCTGTATGTTTAGAAATTGTACATATTTAGTGAATTTTCGGCTGTGCCATGACACTCCTACAATTATGCTGGTAGGCCTACACGATGCGCCCTGCCCCTCTTAGTACGTACACCACAGGAGAAGTACCTACCGCATAGGGGGATCTACCATCGGTTGGCGGGTAGCTGCAGTGAAGACCTTCCTTGAAAAAGTTTTGCTCAAAATGCAAAGAAACGGCTCATTCTATTCCAGGTCCTTTTCATCTATTTGCATCTAAACATTCTCTGTTTTTAGATTTCATTCTTTAGAAACGCAGATTTCAAAACGAAAGAGTAAATTTGATTAAAACTAAAAGTTACTTTAAAAGTATATTGAATTTAGCATAATTGTAGTTAAATGTTAATATGGGTTACTTTATAAAATCATGCTGTGGAATGGTATGAGAAAAAATACTGAATATCTTGAGTCTGCGTATGTGCTTCATGTGTATTCAGACTGTGTATCATATTGGAGGAAGAGGATTCATTCATCAGTAAGAGTAACCTCTGTAAGATCGCTTCCACGGTGGAGTCTGTATTCAGGATTCAAACTTACTTGCAGATGCATAAAAACTACAAAACTCTGATCTTTGCAATTTGTCGATCTGACCTTGCAAATAGTAAAATAAATCAAAATGATTAACTTTCACATGAAAATCCCCTTTAGAAATTTCCCAAAGGATTTTGACTCACGGGGAAATATCCCATTGAGAATATTTCTCACGGGAATGATTTCCATGAGGAACACTTCCTACGAGGCAAGCTTATTAAGAGGAAGGGAAGTTTTTCTAAAAAAGGTATGTTTATGAGACTTCGAAAAACTTGAAATATGTATGAACAGGGCTGCCCACGTGAGTTTCGTAGAACAACTTTATTCCCCACATTATAAACAAATTTATCTTATGAAATTATGTGTGCAGACCAGGGCAAGTTTCATTATGTTTCGACAGGAAATTTTTTTTTTGAAGCGCTCACATACTAACAAATATAGTGATCCATTCCAATCTCGCGATTGGGTTTACTCTGAAGTTCATTCATGGAAGCGTTATATCTGACTGTTGTTACTAACTGACCATTACAATAAAAGTTTCCATTTAACTTAAAGCTATTGAATGCCGGGCCCATAGCCAGCTTTACATTTTTAGGGGGGGGGCAAGTTTTGTGATTGAGGGGCATAAAATTTTCTCCTAATTTCCGGTGTACTGTCTAAACGGAGTTTCAGTTTTCGTCTGGTGAGGCATTGCCCCGAAATTTCCCCCTCCCCGTGGTTACGGGCCCGTTGAATGCTATTTAAAGAACTATTTTGGTATTCGGGGTTAGTAAATTAAATACATAATAAGGTGAGAACACATTGATTGTGTTCTAGACTGAGCGATGAGGTAGTTTAATCTCCATGTAAACTGGTGATTGTATGTAGATAATATGGCAGGCTTTAAAGGGGATGTGACATCCCCAAAACAGAGAGTTGCTTATAACTCACTGACCAAACACATTTAGGAATATCCAGAGTTCCAAATACAGTTGATAACTGCACTTTGATTGACATTCATTCATATAATAAAGTTTCACTCTGGTTGGTCCAGGAACTCCGTGGTCAGCTGGTTGATCAACAATGAATTGTACAGTTGTGTTCCCAATTTAGATCACACACACACTGTGTTTGACAATATTGCCTCGAGCAATTTAAACTCAGTGCAGGCTACTGTGGCTCTGACCAAGAGGTGTAATAAGACAGGAGGTTCGGTTTGAATTGGAGGAGCTAAAAGTTAACTGATAGGGAGAATTTTTACTGTCTGGGGTGAGATTAGAGTACCGTTATTATACTTTTCCCTGGTAGGAAACAAGTGGAGGGCGCTCTTTAAACTTGTCATTTACGGGGAGACTTCGCATCAGAAATAATAGTACAGAGCTCGGGATTTCTGAAGAAGAGGGCGCAACTTCGATAGTCCCGAACGTTGTACTAGCTAGTACCAACGTCTCAACCAAGACTAGCTGTAAGTGTGAGTACAATTGTCATGAGTATGGGTGTAAGTAGTGTAATGTCTGTAGTTGACAGTGTCAGTTCAAATTCATGGTTTTTTCATGAATGCTAGTACAAATTTAGTATAAGTACCATAGGCGGGATTATAAGGAGTCAAGCCCCTCTCCTTCTCCACACCTTAGGGAAAATAACTAAAATAATAAAAAGTGAAGGAAAGGAATGAAAACCATGAGAAAATATGAGCAAATTTTGATGTTATATGCAATGAAAAATAAAGTACAACATCAATATGAAACGGGTGAATAATGCTAAAATGATTGTCTTTAGCGCGGTTCACTGACACCCGTCATGGAAATTGCAATTATCACAGTGGGGTAGCCAAGGTAAGGGGCGATTGCAAAACTTTATTAAACTTTATTAAAATGTTTTTCAAAGCATATCGCTGTCCACTTCCCCCACCCTTCTCTGTTGTGCCCTGAAGTCTCAAAATGAGGCTCACTAACACACGACCGGTGCTGTGACAAAGCGGATACAGGCGGTGGCATTTGAAAAGATGAAGCTTGGCAACCGTGGGGGTTAGGGGTTCGATTCCTGGCCGGGTCAAAGTAAGGTGGGTTTTTCATCCAAAAGCAATCTACGGTTTTCCCATCTGAACTGGTCTTTCAAATTTAAAAGAGACCAAATTTGACCTAAATTGTTGAGTTGGTTAGCCACCCGACGTGAAGTTGTAATTCATAAGCCACATAGGCTTCTCCCACCTTTGTGGTCGCTTAGCTTCGTATATAAAACAACTGCCCTTCAAGGCCTGAATTATAACAGTGGCAGATGTACGTTATATCACCCGCCATGGTTATTGCATATACAATTCAAGACACCTAACCCCACAAGAAATCCTAATGTTCAATTAGGCTGTTCACGGTTACGTCACTGGTTGGCATTGGTTGGCACAGAGCATGCGCAAGAACACATGCGTGTATGTTAGGTGTTGCGCGTGTAAACGCTTGTGTGATTGCACGCAAAAAGCAGACGAATTGGAATCTACTTTGCTATCTGACGACAGTGTAAGCGCGCCCTATAAACTCTTTTACCGGCACGCAGTGACGTCTTTGTAAACAATGAATGAGTCTACAGTATTTTAAACGAGCTTCGCTTGTATCCTGTATAGACTGGAGGATACACAGTCACATGAGTGCTGTAGTCGTATATTGCAGTTGAAAAAGTAGGATACGTACTGAGACAGTGACGTCATCTGATGTACCCTGAATATCAACCAGAAATTTGGGATTTTTATAGAAACTCAGATGGTACGAAACTTGCACCGATTGCTATAGAGTGTAGTATCTGTAGTGCCATAGAGTTATCAAGTACCTCTCAACAGGCCTGTCTGCTTGGCCATTTCAGACTTCAATAACCCATTACAAAATAGGACCGTCTCGTAGAACAATTTTTCTGTGAGTGTCAAGCCCCTCCCCCCCCCCACCCACTCTTGTGACTGCACAGTACTACAGTTGGTAAGCTGATTGATTACCACGCTAACTTAAAGGAATGATTTAAAATATGTTTTGACATGTAAAAAAAAGCTTATTCTAAAAGCTAAATCTATACACTTTGGTGAAATTTTCATTCAGTTCCTAAGTGCGATTCTCGAGATATTAGCAACTCAAGCAACTATACATTAATAACCGAAGTGGACTTGAAACAAGTATAGGAATGATGTCATCTAATCATCTATTGATGAAAAATGTTTGCTTTCTTGGTATTTTATATGGGGTGCCGTTTATGACAATATTTTATAAAGTTTATATAATTATGTTATAATATAAACGCAAAATATATTGATT
>WURT03028892.1:13485-24415 GCA_009936505.3 Holothuria glaberrima | reverse complement strand
TGCCAGTGGATTAGTTTACATATTTATTACACATACGGCCAATTTAATGACTCATCAAGAATCTAATGTCCTTTTTAATGAGCTAATTGAGGAATTAAATACTCAAAGTAAAATATTTTCGAAGTATAAAACATTTCTACACTTGAGCATAAAACAGGTAAAGCTATTTAACTTCTGTCAGGGATTAATTTCAGGTGTATACCGTGTTAAACTATGCATACCGCTGGCTAAGTCATACTCTATGTCTGCTCCAAGAGTATCACCGTCTTCTGCCTTTATTACGGGTGTCACAGGTAGCATCACGTTTTCTTTGCCTTCTTTTATAGAGGCGATGTACAGATCTGTTTCAAATTTTGGTGGTAGGTCATCTGCGTCATGAACGTGTACAATGATAAGCTCTGTGTCACTTCTACTCACATTTCTCTCGGCAGAACAACCATCTCCTTCCTAATGAAATATGTGATAGGTATCCAACTATTTTGTACATAAATAGCTACATTCTGTCTATTATTCTAAGAGAGAAAGCAACTTGGAAATGCTAGACTCTAATTGATTTAAAGGAAAAGTGATCACCTTCAGGTTGATAACAATCTTGTAACAATGATATCTGTAAGGATTTTTGCTGGAATTTGACTATATATAGACTATAAATTTAATCTAATCAAAGGTGTAATTTTTTATTTCAAACTGGCTTCCTTAAAGTTCATATATTGGGGGTGAAATTGGCTTCATTGTGGTAATAACTATTGGGTTTTATAATCTCTAAATGAGATAAACTCGCAGTGGACACTTTTCAAATAATATCAGCCCAGTTTTAACTACACGCTGAGGTTGATTTGAATTAAAGGTATCTTGTGAACATGAAGAATAATATGTTATCATCATTTACTTCGTAATTTAGCTTATTTACCAAAAGCAATTTCTCAATGGGCTCGTTAAATATCAATGCGTAAAACATGTTCAGGATAATTCTTAAAGTAATTTTCACCTTGTTTTCCTTATATCTTACCTTAGACGAATTGCTTAAGATTGCACGAAGATACTAAAGGAACACTTTCCAATACGACAACATTATATACAATTAAAGCCACACTTGCAATTGTGTAATTCAAAACACATACGTCGCAATTTGTTCATGTATACATATTGTCGCATGTTTGAAAAAAGACGTAGGTTTACTAAAGCTGACATACGGAATGATCTTGAGGCCTTGATACGCAAGCCATGTAGCCTTTAACTGTTTGGGGAATTTATTTTTATGAGAAGAGTGTTACGGCAAAACGAGAAATGAAAACTTAATTTGCACTCACCCATGCCCAAATATTAAGGGTGTAAATAGAAGTAGTTTCAAAATCGATTGCAATTGGATCAGTTACAATCAAACTATAGCGAGTATCTTCTACCGATCCAGCATAATTAGTTTGGCAACCAGTATCTGGTGGAACAGTAGTCCCATCCTCATCTTTAGTGAGAATAAGACCAAAGGGGACATTCTGTATATAAAGATATAAAGAAGATGTCCACTTTCGTCATCGATATTTTGGATACGTTAATAGAATTTTAATACAACGGAAAACATGTTTTCAACGATGAAAGTGATTTTAAGTCTTAGGGAACGATACAGAAAAATCAGTTCTTCCAGTTCTGAGAAAGAGAATCAGACTGAGTTCAAGTTGGCTTAATCCACCGATTACTAAACATTTTTAACCCTTTACGCTTAAGAGATGACACCCGACCACAACTCAAAGGAACCAGTTTAAATGAGCCGTGAAAGACTTAGTAGTAATGTTTACCGAGTAAAATAAGAGAAGTTCAGTAATTTGAAAACTCGGACTATTGCCGAGGCTGCAATATGATCTTTTCAATGGCTAGGAGGAGGTCATTAAGTAGCCATGGCCAGTTCATTAGTGAAATTGCTGGTTCAACCAAATCAAGATGGCCCTGTCCCTCCTGTTTCAGTATTTTTCCCTCTCTGCGGGGTAAAGTGATTACACACTATATGAATTTCGTTACTCTGTCCTCCATCTTCCCTTCTCCATCAGTCTCTTTCTCATCAGAAAACCTTTTAAAAGTTTTGAAAATCAGTGACTTAGTCTTCTATAAATTTAGAACTCATTTGCTTCAGTTGCTAAAAGGTTGAACGATGACTCCAAACTTCAATGACCAAAACTTTAAAATAATATTTGTAATGTTGCGAGCCTCTCATTTTGATTCCCTAGATAGCTGACAAAGGAATTATTTTGGAAAAACTGATTCGTTTTTAGGAATTTAACATGACCTTCATCGTTAATTCAATATGTTCATACGTTTAAATACTCATTAAATCATCAAAGCCTCTCTGGATGGAATGCACATGTAATCTTTGGTAAAATAGCGGCGACTTCCATTAGCATTTCTCACCTTTTCTTCGATCTCGAACAAAGTTGATTTCTTGCCTGCTCCTACATCAACATCTACAATAGTAAGATTGTCAATTACTCGACTGATGTATTGAATTTCTATCTGCGGATCAACGCACAAAGTAAGAACATGGATTACAATTCTAGACACTCCATAAGTCAGGGTTGTACAAAGAAGAGCATCCAGCTTTCAAGTCGTAAAACAGGTTAAGGCTTCATTAACTCTTCATTTCTCTTCACTACCAATCAAGTCTTCTTTTACGTCAAACTGATAATCTCTCTTATCATACTCAATGTGGTTCTATTTGAATAGTTTCCGTCGTTAGGTAAGGTGCTCTACAAATATTTTATAAATCTTACCTAATGATCAGTAGGCCCGTAGCCAGGTTCTGAAGGTCTGAAGAGGGGGAGTGTGCTTGGTGGTGGTATTTTTTCAAGGGACAAGATATACTAAAATGCATTAAGAAAATAGTTTTCATCTTCTCAGTGGTGACCAAAAGTTTCCTAGAAGGACGCATCACGACCCCGGGAAAGAACTGTGCATGCTAGTAAGGCTTTAGGAATGATTCATAGAATAAACACATACATTAGGAATTTTTAGTATGAGAATGGAGGACTCTTTCAGGTTATTATATGCATGTTAAAAGGCAGATCATTTATGATAGGTTCGTTGTAATCATTAAATCATAGATATACTGAAACGCTGGAACTGAGATGATGTCATCTTGCGTTGTACTCCACCGATGATTCACATATTGCTCATATTAGAAGCTTTTCTTCATATCATTAGTTCGTCCGACAACATTTTGCAATAATGCTCAAGGAAACATGAAGTATACTTTCTTTTGTATTTTCATGCAAGAGCTGAAAACATGTTTGTAGTTTTCGTAACAACCTGTTTTACTAGCCAAATCCTCGGAAGTTATAATTGAAGAAGCTATTTTAAAATTGTAAGTAGTTCTTCAAAGTTGTGAAAGCCTCCGGGATATGCCTCTTGATACTCCTGATCATTTATACGAAGACGACGTTAACATGTGTATTGAAATATGTTATTGAAATCAACTGTTGCTAAAAAGCAAGATAATGATTCATACTTACCTCTGTTATGTCCACTATTTCTTCATTCACTGTAATATCTGGAACGTTGTCGTTAATATTCAAAAGTTTGATGGTAAAACAGAATGCCTAGAAAGGACACACACAATACTTTCGTAGATCGTCGTAAAACTAATGTTAAAATGACCTCGAGAACATAAACTAAACGTTTAAGGACGACAGAAGGTTTGTTGCAAATCATCACGAATGTCAATTACTATCACAACTATTTGCTTACTACCACGAGAGGACTAGTGCGGAGAAATCCGTTGTCAAAGATTAGATGTACAACTATTTATTATAAATGAAAAGTTTCAGTTAATACAACTCATATACCATTGGATTAACATATACAAAAATAATATATAACCATCTTCAAACGATACTTGTCGAACAAATATCAAAAAGTAAGGGTAACATCCAAAACCTCATACTCAGCGGTGGAGGTAGAGAGTTTGGTAAGGGGGCGCAAGAGGCTGTTACGCTTCAACAAGATCATGGCATATGCTTTACGCAACCTTTTCTCTTAGATTTCGCTATCTGGTAAAAACCTGTTTCTCTATTCCTTATTTCCACTTTTCTCTTTTTAACCTGCCCTACTTCCACTTTTCAGTCCCTTTCATTCATATTAAAGAGTAATTGAAAATTTAAAGGTCACGGTAACTCAATGTTCATGTAATTCATTTGGCTTAGAAACAGTTTTTACCATAAGCAAAAAAAAAAAGGTTAGGGCTTTCATTGGATTTGTTTACGAATTACACCTGCTAAAGCCATAAGTGGGAAGTCCGCAGTGTTATATGAGGTTCTATCTCTCAAAGTTTTTGGAAATTAAATTCCCTAAGGTGCAACTTTCAGCACCAGGGACATCAAGATAAGAACACAAAGAACCATACTTTTGTATGACACCGTTCATCACTATATGACTGCTCCGCAATAGCCAGTAGTTAAGATCATCCTTTCGAAATGGCCAAAGCCAAAAATCTCATGGGCTCTATAGGGTGCCAATTTCCCCAAGAAAGACATTGAAAGGAAACTCTTGCAAAGCTGAATTTTTAATCAAGTTAAGTATTAAAAAAAGATCTTTAAAGCATTTAAAATTATTATGCAGTTTCAAAAGACAGTGCCAGATGACACCAATTTTGACTAGGTACCTTCAAAATAATCAAGAAAAAAATAGTTAACGCTACCCATCAGATAAGAATCAGTAAAACTTGAAACATCCCTTCCAGGATACAAAATCCATTTATTTATTTCCCACCAGGGGTGTTTTTAATTGTTTTGGGGCAACAGTTGAAGCCACAAGCTTTTGGGGGTGGGGAGATTGGGCTATTTTCGGTTCTCGGGCGATAGTATTTGCTTTTGTTGAAAATTATCGAGCAGGGGCATCTCTCTGGCACGATTCTGGCTGCTAAAGAAAGTGCTCAGCGCCCCTTGTATTTTGTGAGCTGATAATCTCGTCTAAGAGGCACTTTTAGCAAAACTCTATTACACATTCACACTTAGCGTGTAGATACTTTAACTTTTTCTGCCTTCTAGATCACACGAAATGACTTTTTCCATGGTGTTTAGTGTGGATAACGACAACTGTTTGAGGATCTGACAGAGGAACAGACCTCTTCAGTCCCAAATCACTCATTCGACGTTCAGTCGAAGAGAAAAAATCGTACCTTTTCCACTAAATAACTGAACAAAGGCATGAGGCTGACAAAATTTTGATAGAATAACAAAGTTCTCTAGCGAAATTAATTACAGACGTCTAAGCAATACTTCAATATGAACAACTTCTCTGCTTAACCTAGTATAACCCAACAACAAAAAGATATTCAAAACAGAACTCAAAATATGAATGTTTCTTAGAACCATTTTTTCTTTAACACTAGTGTGCTCACTGTTAGCCTCAAAAACAAATGCCAAATAAATCAGAGTAGAAACTATTAATGAAAGATTGGGTATGCCAAAATACCCCAGTTTTCTACACTGTTCAAAATCTCTTTTGGAACAACAGTTTTGATAGCATTGTACTAAACAGACTGTATAAGGAGTTATGCAACGATTCTTTTGTGTGCAAAATTGACTTTTTAAAAAAATTAATAAGCCAAAGGCTAAAATTTTAGCTTATTTTGTATTCTGTGTTGTTGTTTGGGATTGCAACATCGACAATTAGCTGCAACAATAATAGGCATAAAGCGTTTATATCGGTGAGAGTCAAATGTAAAGATGCAAAATAACCATAAATATAACAAAAATGTCCAGGTTTCAACCTTACATTGATTTTTTCTGTCAGCATCCTTTAAACCATCATTACACTTCCATAGTTACATGTAGTATAGCTGATGCCTTTCGATCTCGATAGCCTTGATATTAAGAAATATACGATGCATTTAAATTTACCTCATCTTTGGGTGCTCCCTCACAATTAACACTGCCTTCGATGTATTCCCACACCTGTTGCAAAGGGAATTGTGACACGGTTCAGGATGAAGTATTATTTCATAGGGATTACTTATCGAATTACTTTTAAGGTGATACAATTCAAAAGAAATGATCTTTCTTCGTTTAACTTTCCTTTGTGAGTCAGGATAAAATGGGAAAAGTAGCCTCATGCAAGACCTGGCATTATGACTGGCTGTAGATATAAGGTACTTCAGAAACGACTTGGCAACTCACTACAAGTTTAGTTTCTAATGACGTATACATATATATATATATATATAATATGAGAAAATCCCACGTACGCTTCATTAAATATGAATATTTTCAGTGTCAAGCAACAAAAATGGTGACAAAATTAGAGCACAAATACGGTGAAAAACCATCCTATATTTTGGACACCCTTATGTCCTTCGCAATTCTTAATTTCCAAACGCACACTAGAAATGTGGGCCCACTCAGCCATTGCACAAACTTTCATCATTCATTGTAGAAAGTGCAATGGCTGAGTGGACCCATTTTCTATTGTGCGTATTAAAATTAGGAATTAAGCTCAGCTCTGTAAGCTTACGATGTCCAGGACATTAAAAGTTAGAACCAAGAAGGGCACGTTTTAAATGTTTGGAGGGAATGATTGGCTAAGCCGAATGTTTTCGGCCACTGGAAATCCACGTGCATATTGTTATGACCTGTCACTTAAATTTTGCGCTACCTATCTATCTATCCATCCATCCATCCATCCATCCATCCATCCATGTAGCCGAGCAGCCAGCCAACCAGCTATCAATCCATCCAGCCAGCCAGCCAGCTAGCCAGCCAAACAGCAAATCTATTCATCCATCCAACCATCCAACCATGCATAAATTTCATCCATCCATCCATCCATCCGTCAGTCAATCCATCCTTCCAGCCAGCCCTCCAGACATCCATCCATCCAGCAAGCCAGCCCGCACAGCCAGCCATCCATCCATCAGTCCTTTCATCCGTGCGTCCGTGCGTCCATCTGTCTATCTATTTACCTCCATACCTTTATATATATATATATAGGTAGGTCAAGAAAAAACAATGTATAGTGCGAAATGTTTGTAAAAAATCTCACGACGTCTTGGGTTGAACCCTTCTTATCAGGTGGCAAAATTTCAGCTGATTGTTGACACGGTCAAATTACAAATTACAAAACATACAATTCAACTGAGCACGGACAAGAGCATGGACAACTGGCTGGGTTTAACATCTTTTCATAATGCTCTTACAAATTACACCTTACACCAAACTGGGTTTGAAAGACAAAAACATATATACTTTAACAAAGTAATCAGACAAGTATCAGTATATTATTTTACATACCAAGCCATTTCGTAGCACATCAACATCTATCCGGTTTGATACAACAATAGCATCCTTTGCTTCGTTATATTCTAAGTAGCTACCACCATCCTCAGCAAATGTTGTAACCACGACGGACGGGTTGCAGCTGGCTAGATTTACGTTAAACACAATAAATCCTACGGGAATCACAAAGGAAAGCAATTTAAAAAAAAAAAACCTTTTTAGGAACTTTCATCATGGCTTATCCCGTGCGTCATATAAAATTCCTAAAACTTTGTTAGTTCAATGATGAAACGCGATATACTTTAAGCAGTTACCAACATTCTCAGAAAATAACCGTTGCACAATATAAGTGTCACATTCTAACATATTTACGTCAAAAACGACAAATCGTATGGAAATAGATCGATAAAGTGCCATTACATTATTTTAGGATACAGTTACCAGCTTCAAGTTTTTACATTTGACTTAGCAAATGTGTGTTAAAAAGATAGTTAACTTTGGCAATTTGAAAGTTTTCATGTTTCCTATTCTCTTTTTTCAAACTATATACAGTTGCTCCATTGCAATATCGATATATAACTATTACCATTTGATAACCATCTTTCTGATAGGAATCCATTTCTTAAATAGCTTCCTTTGTCTGCAACAGGTAAAATCTCCAGACAAAAAAAAATCACATCTACCTGGCCAAGTGAAGCAAAGTGATGCAAAATAACAGAACTCCGCAGAGGCCAAATGAACTTAAAGTTCAATGTTCCCTCTTCTGCTTCACAGTGAACACAAAAGGTGCAATGAAAGTTTACACATTTTTTAAGCTTTGGAAAAAAATGATCGAATCATTGCAAAGATATCAAATTGATGGACGATATCAACTTGAGTGACTATTGTTAACCAAGAAAATGCAATACTTTCTTCTTTAGCTGGCAGGCGGTAATAATTATCTTGCAGTGAAAAGATTTTTCTATTGTGCTTTTAACGTGCTTAAAAACGTACAGAACACACAAGAACAGAACAAAAACCAGGACCAGATATGATTAATAAGGTGAACCTATTTACAAAAACTAACAAAAGAGAAGATGTTTCATGTAGTAACTATGTACTACGATACTTGCTGATTTTAACATGCCTAGAAAGGGACACGATCCAACACAAATTACAACACAAAGCCATTTACATAAAACTAAGACCAGACGCGAAACAAAAACACGTATGGTCTAGTCGAAAACCTGAACTGAACTACAGTAGTTGATATATGTATACACTCCTCCCACTGCCAGAACATAGGTTTGCCATTGTGTTCATGTTTTGGTTGATGATTTCGTCTCTGATTGTAGCCAGGCTTTCGTGGTAAACGGCACTCGGTCTTTTGTTGATGATGTTGTGTCATGTGTCCCTCAGGTGTCTGTCTTAGAACCTTTTCTTTTTAGTGCACATTAATGATATCTTAAATGTTGTCACCTGTAATGTCAGGTTACTTGAGGCATAAGATTCCAGCCTTCACAGTGTAACATTATTACTTTTACCAGAGAAAAGAACCCTGTTTGTTTCGATTATGTCTTAAACGGTGAGAAGAATCGTTGCTCGTTACCCATTTCTTCTTCTTCATTCAATTCAAACAAACAGTGCAACGCCGAGATGTATTCACCACCCTTCTTGAGACAACGTTGCTCTATTTTGACACAAAAAGAATAAACAATTGTTCATGTTGTTGGACAATAAAGTATAAATTTCATTTTCCTTTATTTCTTTGTTTGAATTAAGTCATCACTCATTACTGGAGTTACCTATCGTTCAGTGCAAAGAGCATTATTAAGCTTTAAATTTTCGGTGTAAATTGACGCTGAAATATGGAGGTAAGAAAACCGTACGGGGCTTAAAACTGTTTAGTCTTCATAAACCTTCATAAACTTCATAAACTAAATAAAGTTTACAGAAAAGGTACCAAACCAACAATATTTTGAGCAGCTAAATGAATCTTTTTCTGGTTTCAACACGTGATGTACAATATCAATTTTTTATACTGGTGTGGCAATTTAAAGGTGCTCAGTGTATTGGGGAGTAGAATTCAAATTAAGATGTATTCATTTCCCTTTATTAAATACAACGTTACTTAAACATCAGCAGATAAATATTCTAATACAATTTGTTGTCAATTGTATAGACACCCCCAGAAACCCAATTAACTAACGAACACCTTACCGTTTTGTGTATAACCTGTTAAAAAACAAAGATTGAAATTAAGAAATTGAGTTAGTTTGCCCGTCTGCTATATCAGCACTGGCCTTAAGATGAAAGGAATATAGATACTTTGGCATTTCTCTAAATTTTAGAGTTCTTGCCTACTTTCTATTATATCATTGGTTGTAACTATGTAATCTCGCAAAGAGATCATCTGTGACACGTCTCGTTGCTGATTGCTTTTAAATGTCTTTTGCAGTTACAGTGGGTCCTAGTACGTGGAGGTCATTTTAAAGCACAAACATTAAATGTTTACATACTTTAAGTGAAAATCACAACTTGTTTATTGTTAGGAACAGCCGTTGCTTGTAACTGTAGTAGCTCTTATCGATCACCCATTGAATTGTTGCAACTGCTTCGACAGTACAAAGTGAACGCTCCATAGGAATCCAGCTACAAAAATCCAAATTCAATACTCATAAAAGTGTTGAAAATCTAGAATTGGTAGGTTGTACTGTTGGGTCCCATCATATGGAATTTCTTGCAACTATTTCCCTATTACTGATGGTTAAATATGACCTGTAAAATCATCCGCGCCTTACATGTTTGCTGTGTACTGCAACTGTTTACTGCTAAGTTGCCATCGATGGTGTCTATAATAAATGGGGATGCAATTGTGGAATGTTCCAATAAACTTTCAATCGTTCTTCTTTAGATCGAAATGCCCTTTTTCGTGTTCGAACTAGCTCTTGCCAAATTCACCTTTCTTGATGATGATGCCAACTGATCTTTCAGAGCGTCACAATTACTTACACTTGCTCTTATTTTGTTACATCCAATTCAAATTGAATAAGGATCATCAAATGTTACATAAAAATTTATTGTAAGAGATAGAAGGCTATATTGTAACTTAAACAATCTAGCATAACCTTCCAAACAGCAAGGTGTGTCTTCATTCATCTGATAACTTACAGAAAAACAAAACCCTATCTTACCTTCATTTCTGCACCATTCTGAATCATAAAAGAAAGAAAAGTACTTTTATGTATATTCTCGCTATATCAGTTTGTAATTGACACAAAACGCGAAGTGAAAAAGAGTTTTCCTATGTACACTTTGTTGTGCCAAAATGCTTATATTTAATTACTGCAATACTAAGCCAGTCTTCCCATTGCTTTTGATTCAAAATAAAATAATTGAAGACTACAGAAATCTGTAGAGAACATGCATATGATGTAAAATAAAATGTTAATTCCTTGCTGGAAGGCAGCATAGCGTTGCTGGCGCCGATACACTAATCACTCTGGTCAAAAGATATGCACTGTAAACAAAGGAATGCCCCTTCGAAAATGAAAGTTCGTCATGGAAGACCAAACACTGTACCATCTTTAAAGGGAAGTATTCTGGGGTTTTCATCTCTGACATTACTTCTTTGGGAGTAACTTTCTACGATTTCGTAAGTTAGACGTTTCCTTTCACTGACCGCAAAACTTTTT
>WURT03028892.1:0-13385 GCA_009936505.3 Holothuria glaberrima | reverse complement strand
TGACATTACTTCTTTGGGAGTAACTTTCTACGATTTCGTAAGTTAGACGTTTCCTTTCACTGACCGCAAAACTTTTTATTACAGGAAAAAACGAGCAGGAGGCAGTGAAAATACAGATTTTTACACTCCTATGTTCTGCCAACCGCAAAACAACACTAACAAATGAGGATGGGATGGTGTGTGAGAATTAATCACCCGTCCCATGTTCTTCATGAAATAGTGGTGAGATGAGAAATAACTGTAAGTGCGCACGAAGCACGTCGTAAAATGTTTTAGTTTTAGTTTTCATGAAAGAGGTCATCTAGTAGCCTACACTTAAATGTTTTTCAACCGTCGTTTTTCCTCATTTGCTTAGCAGGTCGGATGGAATAAACTCTCCATCCGATTGTGACCTGCTGGCCTCCATTTTAATCCTGTTCGTATACCTCATTCCCATATTGAGATATCGCGTTTACAATTTAGCCTCATGAACACCCACATGAATGCACTCTGTCACACCCATAGACTGTTTTGTCTTTGGCAGTGGATCAAAATCTTTAAACATCTGAAAAATAATTACTTTCACTTATAAGTTTTACCGAAAGTCAATATTTACGTTGCGCCCAGCACCCTACAAAGAGACACAATCCCAGTGTTAGAGCAAATGAGCATCGATTGTTCCAAAACTTGGACATGTCGGATTACCTGAAAAGAAAGGAGGATTGAATTTCTAGTCATTTAGCAAAATTGCAAATGTTCCCAAATAAAGTATAGAGTTCTGTAAAAGTGTTTTCAAACCATTTAAATTTCTGGTAAAAGAATTTAATTTAGATTTTTTCTGTTCTTGTTGTATTTTACTTAAGCGAACTTGAATAGTGGCAGTAATACTATAGTTAAATTGTACACTGTGAAAAAACAGTGAAACGCACTAGAGGAGAGACATTTCCCAGGAATTAATAAGTTTTTATGTAACTTCCAGCCATTTTACAACAGAAGTCAAGCAAAAGACTACAACTTGTCATATAAATTCAATTTCTCATCACTTACTTTGTTCAAAAAATGTTCGTTTTCTTTTTTTAAGAATTATGAACGATTCGTAAATACGTGTTAACTGAAGCTTTAAAAATTATTCTTGTAAGAATATTTCATATTTAATAAAGAATTTTCGACTTTAAGACATAAAATACACTCTGACCTTGTTATTTTACTACAAATTAACAGCAGTGCTGTCTTTGCCGTTTTATTGGGCAAGCCCGGGATCTAAAGGCCCCAGTGACATAAGTTTTGCCCCTCTCAGTACTCTCTGGAAGAGTAGCCCAAATTATGTTTAAATGGGCTACTCTTCCAGTAAGTACTTGTTGAATAATTAATCCTTTGAGCAGAGTAAGGGTCTAGTAGAAGTAATGCCTTGGAATGATGCACTGCTAAGAGGATGTATAACCTATGTCAGTATTTCATTCCTCTCATCTCTCTATCATACCTTCACTGGATGAAGTTAGTGACATTTAAGGGAACAAGTGGCTTTTATATTCGCCTCTCCACAAACCTGAAATTACATAGTAAAATATTCCCCAGTGTCCACCTATCGAAATTTTAATAGAGTAGTGGCCAGGAACAATTACTTTCTGTTAAATCCTATCGAACTTGAAGGAAACTAAACAATGTAATCAAATTTACTTTTTCCAATCAAATACCCAGTGTTACCAATTCGATTGTTCAAATTTGCATTATCAATTCCAGCCCAGGCATCGTCATGCGTGAGGAAGCGAATCGATCCACGGTGAATCCGCGAGTACCACAGGTGGTAGCCATGAACCTCTCCATGACGATGGTGAATAGAAACTGTTCCACCTAATAAACGAATTGCTCATTTTGTAAAATATGTAAACTTACATTCTCATAACTCTCACGTTTGGAGCATGGTCCATCTGTGCTGGCAGCTGGTTGTTACTTTTATCCCCCGGACAGAGTGCAAGAAATGGGAAATACGGTTTATACATGATATGTAATAACTTATAGACTTCGATTGTCCTGATAAAACTAAACCCAGTGGACGTTCTTAATCACGGTATGAATCACCAAATAAATTATAGAGTTATGATCCAGTGATAAACATATAAGACAGATGTCTAGACAGGGGTGATTCCTTCAACAAGCTGGTAGGCACTTTCCGAAATTCTCCCTTTATTTGTGAGTTAAGTCCCGTACTCCAGCTTCCCGATCGCAGCAACGACTAAAGTGGCCCCCTTCTTTTTTGAGTCCCTTCCTAATTGGATAAATGCTTCGGCACGCCAAAAAGCCCATAAACGTTTCCTCTTACTTAGGCACATTAACAAACTTAGACCTTGTTGGCATTACTTTGACCAAGTTCAAAGGGTGATTAACTAGGATATAAAATGTAGGGTTTTGAGGACAAAGATTATTCTACACCTTGACTTGATACTATGTTCCAGCTTATTTCTAAGAAAATACCTACAATATGAGACGAACATATTAGTTGTACGCATTATGTTTTGAAAACCGTGCTTATTGTTCACGAAACGGTTATACAAAGAAAACGAACCTTCATGAGATGATGTGAAGTAAGCACATGGATGACCGCTGCTTTCTTATGCAGTAGTGAACACTACACATTTACTTTTCATTGGTGCCATAAATTTGCTATGAAGAAGTAAGGGATTGCGGGTGTAAATTATTTTGAATTAATGATACATCTATATGTATATATATATATGTATATATAAATATATATATATGTATTGATAATAGTGCAATTAGCTCAAAAGCTAATTTACATTTGGTTTTACAACCTTACGAAAATGCAGATCAAACGAAATTAAAGTTGTGACGTTTTCCTATTTTCACGACGTCACCACCAAGTCTGAAGTCAGCCGTCATACTAATCTACCGTCAATACTACTGCTTTAACTCTTACAGCACCTTTCAAGGAGTAGTGAACAACTTGTACCAAAATTACGGGAAAAGACTTCAACTTTTCCAGTTTTGAAAAAGAGCACCAGTTTTACAGTTTTTTCCCTTGGCAATCAAAATTAACAAACTTACCTGTACTATTTTATCAAATTGCAGTTTTAGAAGAGAGGATAATTTTTCACTTTGAGCTCGATCTAAAGAAGCTAACAAAGCAGTGTTGCACTACATACAAAACCTTACACATATCACATATAAGAGATGCGCAAAACAATAAGTTATTGCCTTCGAGGGCAAAGGTCCTTCATCACTGCTGATTCATTACATTATCAAAACGGTCGTTCACTTTTTTCCTATCACAAATGACAAAGCTCTAATATAGATCTTCATCAGCATTCACAAACAATACTAAATGTAAAGAAAATCAAACAGCACGTCCGCCAAGCGTGCCTTTTTATTAAACATATTTTTATCTTCGAAAAGTAAATAACTATACACTACCTTAAGTTCGTTTACCTCAGGATTGAATAGAACAACTGCCCGATTACCGTGACCATGCAACTTACATTCCATGCTCCGTTTTGTTCTACTATGTTGGTATAAAGTAAATTGTGAACAATAGTTTGTATTTTTTTGTAAAAATTTTGGGGCAAACCTGTTTAACTTGTTAGATATTATGCAATTCCTTAAGATTTATGAACAGGAACCATGTGCTGACAGGTACGAAATCTACTGACAACCAAATTTTTATCTTCTTATCTCCACTGTTTTGTAGTCATACTGATATAGGAGTGTATGCTTAGCTAAGCATCATTAAAAAAATTACAGATAACACATTTTGTATAACAAAGTTAACGAAGGCTTTTTTAAAGGTTAGTTGAAGTAATCCAGAATATAAGTGACCTCAAACGGGTATAGACAGCTTTAATGCTGGACTATGGAGTCATATGTGCTTGCTTCAAGTTCACTTTGTGTTGAAAATGTGACAACTTTAACGGCTGATATCTTGAGAACCGTAGATCAGCCTTCAATGAAAATTTCACTAGATTGCTTAATTTTTAAAATAAATATTTAACAAAGATACATCCAGCCAAGATCAACATGGTACTTTTACATTGTCTTCACACTCAGATGTTTGTTTTTCAACAATAATCAAATACAGGGGTTTTGCGCAAGTCCGGCTTCCGAAATGTTATACCTCTATTATCTTAAATTAAATCATAGTATATAAAATTGTATCTGGTGGCATGTAGTGATAAGATTTTAGAGAAACAAGGTAGTGGCGTGCCATACCTGTTCTCTAATTTTGCTCGTAATCCCCATGTACCAGTCCAGCCTCTCCAGTCACCATGTGGTTCCTGAAAAGAGATAGCAATTACCTAAATTAGCATAAGGATGTTACGGTACCTTGAGCAGAAACTACACGTAGATCGACGCGCAGCCGTACACTTAGGAAACATCCTAGGAGGCTGTCGGTATATAAGTAAGGCAACAATAAATAATTATAAGCCAGCACTGCCAGTGATTAGTAGGCTCACAATGAAATGACGATGGCAGTGGGAAGTTGCGCTGCGTGTTAAGTCGATATGCGACAGATAATGGCCTACAGCAGCAATTAGTAAAGTCTGGTAAAAAACGCTACCAGAAATGTTGCCAATAGTAATTAACAGTCAAATATGTTGACGTAGTCGTTATATCAGGCGATCTGTGCGCCGCCAGGCTCGGTCTACGTCTAGGTGTAAGCTTGTAACAGTGATAAAGTGAAGTGCCCAAAATTGAGTTGGCTATTACTGAGCCAAAATATCCTCGCGAAATACTAAAGAAGTTATTTCCGTGCATTTAACTACCTGATAGGGATAGATAGTGCTTAACTACTTAAGTGAGCGCGGGCTCAGTATTTGAGAAGGCACATTGAAATAACTACATAAGGAATATTGGTAAATGGTGAATTAATAAATGTGAGGTACGTACAGTCAAGATTCTGTACCTGTAATATCCTCTTTGCTGGCACTGTAGGAATATACAGTAGTATGGCAAGTCTGTAGGTCCTTTCTGGGTGTAGTCCAGAACTGCAATGGTGAGCTTGCAGCTTGTACTATACTGGACACGCTGCTCACTAGTACATGTGGCAGGAGGACCTAATTAGCATTCCTACAGGTGCGGCATCCTATCCACACTCTGGGCATAACTTCTACTGTTATAGAGGCTAGAAGTTCCTATTGGGTGTGGAAGCTATTAAGTGGAATGCAGTGGGGGAGTGAATTATAAACGAGGTCACTACAAGATACATAAGTTCAAAGGATATGACTACCAAAAGTGTAGTAAGAATAAGATCGTGTAATTGCCCACGAAGAATTAGACTCGAATAAATCAAGATGTAATAAGTCCGAAGGAGAACACTTCTTGAACTATAACTTGGTTGCAGGCGGAATGCGAATTTATTATTAATAATTTTACTATGCCCCTTCTGTAAAGTCTTTGACTAACCAATTTGGACATTACTTGTTTGAGTTTAACAGCCAAGACCAGCATTGAGCTCTTACTTATTCAATATCCTCATCCAAAAAAAGGAACAATTATTGTGGTTTCTATACGTATGAGTCCCTCTAGCCCCGTGACTGTTGAGGAGATTTTTTCATTGAAGGAACAGTTTGTAAATAAAATCTGCTGCTGTTAGTTATCATTAGGGAAAGCTTTGTGGCAACATATTTTTCTGGTTTTAAAATTAATAATTTTAGGGTACGTGAGGTAAGTCCAGTTCTTGCTTATCCCCTCTCTAGTCTAAACAAACAAACAAAAGGTGCCTTAACTAGACCAGGCCCTGCTAGGGCTGGTCTAATTAAAAGTAATGTTAACCCCTAAAGTGTTTGGTTTATAATCTTCATGTTTTTATCCAGTCCTTATCATCTTAGAAGGGGTAAAAAGAGTTTTACAAGTGATGGAGCTGCGCCAGTTACAGATAAATGATAAAGTCTAGGCCTGACTATTTCCAGATGGCTTGTAACGGGTTTAAATCAGGTAACACCTTCCTGGTTTGTCAAATGATACTTCCATCTAGACTTTCACTGACATGAAAGTTTTAACGAGAAGGCATTAGATTTTTATAAACATCAGAGATGTACTAAATGTGAGACTTAAGCATAGCCGGATCTACCTACAAGGGGACGGGTAACCTATCAAATGTGGGGCTCTTTCAGTATCATTTGTCGTGCCAGCATTTGTGCGTGGGACTAATACGTGGGGAACCACCACCATTGGTTTGTAGCCTACAAAGAAATCTCCGGCAAAAGTATCAATGCCGGCAGATCACCGGAAACGCCATTTCCAGGACTTCAATTCGCATAAGACGTTTCTACCTTTCATGATTTAGAAATTTTTATCCCACACCTCAAGAGAGGCAATTCGAAGCACTGACCTAGACACATTTTATTCCGTTAAATGATTGTGTATGGGAAAATTGGAACTTGACATGCAATCTCTGGTGTATTCATTTTTGTTTTGTTTTAATCAGAAAATCGAAGGTAATACAGAAAAGCATGAAAGTGGTTTTAGAAGGTCCCAGTTCGTGTAAATTGAAGTAAGCGGGCGAATCTGCAGGTAGTGCAATAATCGTTACATCAATAATCACATACTAGGGAGTTGTGAACACCTCCCGGCGCATAAAAAATATGCGCTTAGGCATTCTGATGGGAGTCGGAGCATGTGACTGAATACATGCTCAAGGAATTCGATACCGAGAATTTCATCTTTCGGTACAGGATTACCACCTGTGGTCATATTGATGCAAAAGTTTTATAAAAGGAAATTTATAACTACTAAAAACAAAAAGAATACATTCATGATTCAGTTGCACAGTGAAAATTAAAGGGAAGAAGTCTGCAAAAGAGGGCTGCGGGGTTTCATATGAAAATGTTTTAATGAATCACTGCTTGACGCGAATGTAGCCTCACTCCCTATGACTTACAGCCAGCCGCGCTTGATGATGCAGAGGGTTGGAGTGGAGGTTGAATTGTTCGGAGGTTTTCTGGGGTTAAAGCCTACAGAAATTGAGATTTGGAGAATTAAACTTTAAATTAAAAATAATAAATAAAATTAAACAGAAACTTTTGGGCTAAAAGTATCTTCGTCACTGTCGGAAATAAACTTTCCGGATTACTTAAGTGCAGATAACGATCGCCTTTTGAGTGTTTTGCTAATAAGGTCTAAAAAGCACGCTGTTAGATCCTTTTCGTTGAAAACAATGTAAATAAGATAACGAATATGAAAAAGTACGAACAAATCTCTAGGTTATGCATGTATCCCCAAGTGCCGGTATTAATAAAATATTATACTCTACGACAAGATTACCATACGTCACAACCCAAATGACATACCTCAGTAGTAGCTTTATTGGTAAATACTATCAGTAATTTAAAAGTCACGAAATTTCCTGCCAAGTAAAGTTATAGATAAGAAAATCATGGCAAGTGCTGCAGAAATTGTATTTTGGTAGGAAGACATGAATAAAATATCTGTTTCAGCTCAGAAACATATTTAAAAGCTAAGCTAATAAGATGACTCGTTTATGGATACACCTCCCCTCTCTAAAAGTCAAAGTATCGGGGTCCCGTCACCTACAGTTTGCCATGACTATTGAGTAAATCCGTCTATGGATTTAAGGACCTAACTTAACACAATAACTAGAAATGTTTTGTGAACATTACAAATAACATCCGATTGGAATTCTCACACATTTGGGAATTATCTTTTTCCAGGCAGCCCTGATGTGGCGAGTAGCCGGACGGGGCAAAGGGACCTTTCCACATAAACACTACCCTGCGGTTCCAATAAGAGTTGGTAAATAGGTTGTTAAAACGGTTCTGGGTACGAAGGAGAATTCTGATGGAAGCATATGACCTCCGGTGAAGCAAGGGTGACATAATAAACTCTGGCTGTTGAACTGACTAGACGGTGCCAATTAGTATTACATCTGTCATTCAAAAGTCCAATAAAATGCGAGTGAAGTTGCCCATTGTACCGGTGTTAAATGGGATAAAGTAAAACAAAAGGCACAGAGGAAGATATCTGTGTTACAATTCCGGTTAGATCATTACCTAACTTTGGCTGATCAGCCAACATAGTTATTACAAACACTGATCGCAGAGTAAATGCAAATAGTAATAGCATAATGATTACAAATGGAGAATTAGTTATAACAAAATGATGACATATTGCGGAAGCTTTGACTTTATATGGAAAAGACTAGGGTTTTCAAGGAATGAATGGCAAATTAATCCTTCCCTTTTTGGCGCGTAAAATGAAGTGAGGTGAAGGAAAAATAGGCAGCACATTGTTGTCGTTGTTTGCAAAAACTCGTTGGTTGGGGCGTAATAAGACGCCCCCAATTTTGGCGAAATAGTTCAATTAACACCACAGTAACAGGAAAGCATAAGAAACAAACTAATAATGCATTAAGAAGGCTTATAAATACGTACTAAATGATCTCCACTAAATATTTCGACGTTCGCTTTAAACGTAGCACGTAAGGTAAATAACCTTTATCAGCTCAGTTCAACTTCAGCTGAAAAGAGATTGCCAAAAAAAGTTGCAGGGGTCAATTTATTTTAATTTATTTTAAACAATGATTTCATTGATATTAATTCCGATAAATGAAATTAAATAAACTCCCTAGATTGACCGTGTGATATATGTGAATAGACGTTCAAATGTTATATGTTGCAAATTTTGACATTTCTTATTTAAAGTTTAGACTAATGTCCACACCCAAGCAACACGTTTTTACGCAACTTAAAACTCAAAAGTTATAAAGAACTGTTGGTCAATGTTGCCATCAGCAAAATGAAATAATGGTCCCAGTAATTTTCTTCTAACAGCTGAAGAGGGTACTTAGTGTTCTGCTGAAGTTAAATTTTGGCAAAGGTGCTCATGTTTCCTAGGAAAATGCTTTGACGAATATTAGCTTTATTGATTGAAAGAAATTTAGTAAAAAATGAATCCCAAAGCTAAGGGAAGAAACTGTTTCAAAAAAGCAAAGGACATTATGTCTTCTAAGAGTCTGATTTTGTTTAAAGCACCAAAAGTAGCTTAAGTTTATATAAGATTCTATTATTTCCGAAAATTCGGTAAAAATTCCCACTTTTACAAAAATGTCAAAAATCGCGAAATTTCACATCAAAATTTTAACCCCAATGATGATACTCTTCTGTAAGACTCACAACCACCCACATTTGTCTAACTGATCCAACGATAAATTATCAAGAACGACTTTTCGGTAGACTGGATCTCAATGTTGTGTGGTTTTCTAGAAAATGTAAAAGTCCTACCAAATACGACCCAGAATTGGCTGTTTTAGCTCCAAAAAGAGGCAGTCGGAACGATATCATATCTCCGTCATATTTCATCCGATTTTAAAAATTTGAAAAAGGAAAATGGCCCGCACAGGTCTCCAAAAATATCTAGCCTAGAATGGGAGTATGGGAGTTTCACAACAGGTGTAGTACCTTGCTGACCACACAAGTGAGAGCGACGTTTAAGCTTAGCTTTGAAAAATTGGCAAAATTTTTTTAAATTTACGCAAGGACAGCATAAATACTACCCCAATCCTAAGGAAACACATAGTCCGAAAGAATTCAAAAGGATTCAAGGTCGGAGGTAAGAGTTTAAGAATCTGACTTCAAGAACTTTACTTGTAAAATGTGACACTGGGTTAGTGCAGGGAGTTGTAACCCCCTGGTGAGTTGCAACTCCCTGGTGAGTGTATGTAGCGTAATTTGGCCCTGTACTACACAGAGTGCAAAACGCCGCACGTACAGTACAGTACAGTATATGTATGGCGGTGACCGTAAATAAAACCACGGTGTACGTTATAAAGGCTATGGAACCCAACCCAGGCCCTACGACGAGATTCACTGCCTCTGCACTTTGGAAACCGGAAAAACTGATACCAGGGGCATTCTCTGTAGCCTGACAACCTCCGACTATGCAACTCTTCACCATTTCCGATTACCAAGCAGGAGAAAGCACAGTAACAGGAGGCCTGTAGTAGCCTGCATACTCGTCTACTGTAGATACACATACACTGTACTGTACTGCAGCGCTGTTGCGGTGCATGCTGTGTGCTCTAGCTCGACCCGACTCCGGCCGGTCACGTCCCAGTTGACCTTTTAGAGAAATCACGTGACCTTATTATTTCAGTTTAGGCCAAAAACAGTAAAGTTTTCAGAAAATGATTCAAAACAGAAAACACTTTTTTGCTCTCCATTTTGTCGGTAGAAAATAGTATAAAAATGGTATAAAATAGTATAAAATGCAGCTTACTTAACTTTATGCTCTTGAGTGGATTGGAAGACCCTTATTTTCCTCTGAATAAGACCTTTAAATGAAAATGTTGTCGCTGAGTGTCGCATGAACTTTCTCAGCACGAAATGAAGTAACAACAGATTGTAAACGTTTCCTTCAGTATTTATTCGAAATTGCATTTTGCGGCTAGTGGGACGGATACTGAAAAGACACTCAGGGGTCCAAGAAAGGTAAAAGAACTGTTGTAATGTAGCACTAGTATAACTGAATCATTCTTTCAAACCCACATATTACACCTTGCAAGGCTCGCACCGAAGTACAAACACACGGCGCGTTCATAGCGTGCACCAGTGCTTTCCGATCTTTTTCGGCTCATCTCCCTTTGCACCAGGGAGTTGTCCTTGCTTGCACAGAACAGTATTGAGGAAACTCCCTCCCCTTATGCCTGCAAATATGAATAAAAATCTAACAACGAAACAAGACTCACCTGGAAGTTGAAGTTTGATTAGGATTCTACTGACACATAACACGAGCGGAGGGATTACATGAGAAAGGACTAACGCTCATTCAGCCTCAGGCTTTAAAGATCGATGGCTGCTTCACCTATTGCCGTTATTCAAAGGGAGGGCATGATCTATGAGAGGGCACGTAATCCCTCCGGTGGTGTGATGTGTCGGTAGAATCCTTATCAAACTCTCAGGCAAGTCTCGTTTAAGTGTTAGATTCTACTCCCACATCATACAAACATCGGTATTCCATGAGATTTTAAAGCGTGAAGCGGCCTGCTAGAGAGATAAAAACCAACAGATAAGTAAGTGTTTGTTTCACCATCATATTTGGTTGTTGTATATTTGTTTCCACAAAGATAGTTGACACCATGAGCCAAGCCTTTTGCAAGATACAATAAACAAAACATATAATATGCACATCTTTCTGCATAAACTTTCTTTCGAACGTAGTTTTTTCTTTCTTTTAAAAGTAAGGTCAATAGCACAAATTTAAACTTTTCTTCAATGTAATCAATGCCCTAGAATAATATGCATATTTTTCTGCACAAACTAACTTCCAAATATAATCCTTTTTCAAAATTATCAACACCAAATGCTATACGCTTCGACATTTGACAAAAGTAACTGATTTATGGTTCCGACCACGAAACCTTACATAAAATGTGTAACTGTTGGAATGAAAGCTAAGCTTGTGTTCTAAGCTTTTTGCGCACTAATTCTGCTGTCCTCCTTGTAATCTGGTAAAAAGACCGTAACTTTTGTACTGTACCCTAGACAACTTTGTTTTATAAGTTGATTTATCGTAAACGTATACGATGTATAACATTTTGTCATGGTAGAGAGATCCAGAAGCTGTAAAGATTGATACCTGTTGCAGCGCTACCAGCATAACTAATTCTTAAACTAACTTAAGAGTTACAAATTCAAGAGAGAGAGAGAGTCCCGAGGATGTTACTCCTGCAGAAGATTAAGAACGACGGAAACGTCCCAAGTAGTAGTATAACGTGCTGAAGGAGGCCGTAACTCGAATCCCCTTTTAAGGAACCAACAAATTAACGCTCGCCTCTAATTGCTTTCATTTTCGCCACAAAAGGGGCCCTGGGCTATTCCAAATTTAGGTCAATTTTCCCGAAATTATCCACCTTCCTGGAATTTTTCCTGAAGAGCACCCAGATTTTCCTAATAGACCTTTTACATTGACGTCACGTCGCGGTGACATACTTTTGGAGAAAAGCAATGAGCACGTGGCCGCACGCAGTAGGATTCGTCCCGCGCGTGTAGTAGACTTACGCGTGTATCCGATTGGTTGACAAATCAGCTGTCTGCATTTTATGGTGTAACTCACAATGAAACAGTTGTTCGTTATGCACAACGTCTATTTCGGGAAGAGTGGAGACACTGGGTTCTCATTTCTACGGTCCAGTAGCGCCGGGAAGTACCAAGATCGTGCGCCATTAAAACCCGGGAATTTACGACCGGCAAAGCTTGTCATATAAAAGCTTGTCATATAAAAGCCTGTCATATAAAGGCTTCTCATATAAAAGAGTGTCATTTAAAAGGAACAGCGACTTCGCAATGTATTTCATTCGTTTCCACGATGAAACGTATCGAAATGCTGATAGTAATGGATCAAATTCTTGTAAGATATGTCACAAGGTTATTATAATATATTTTAGGATTGTAATATATTTATAAGAATGTCATATATTTTAGGATTCTAATATATTTACAAGAATTTCATATAACAGATTGTAACATGTTTAAAGGATTGTCATATAATTCGAGATTTTTATATATTTAAAAGATTGTCATTTACTTGAGGATTCTTATATATTTAAAAGATTCCATACATTTTAGAATTGTCATATACTTAAAAAATTGTCATATATTTTAGGATTGTATATATATTTAGAAGCTGGTCATAGAATTCAAGATTGTAATCATATTAAAAAGAATGTCATATTATTCATGGTTGTAATATATTTAAGAGAAAGTCTTACATCTTAAAGATGACCAGTCGGCTGTATATACTGTAAAGGCACTAATACTCAATTTATTTTCCACGTACGTTGTTCCCTAAACAGATCAGATCATCATTGTGCCGTTGTTTTGGTTTTTTGAACCGTATTTTAATTACCGTGACATGCCAGGAAAAGACCCCTTACAGAATCGAACACTTCTAATTTCCCGATCAATGGGCCCTTCATCGGGTTTTCAGCGAAACGTTTATAGCGGGTTCACACTTCATTGTCTCAGCAAAGATGCTTATCAGGCATTGCTCACAACTTTAGAGGATTATCACATGGCAACTGCCTGTACTGCTTTTCTGTGTATGACTATTCCGGGGAAAGATAATCTGCTTTAAGAGATAAGATCACATGTATGGCTGCATAATTTCTGTCCAAATATGTAAGGGGCATTTATTGACATGATCTTTCTTATCATCAAATCACATACTTCGGAGAACAAAAACGGGATGAAAATGTCCAAAAAAGTTTTTCTTCCTTGTTAAAGATTTAGTAAGGGTGTTTAAATTAAAAAAAAAATAAAATTTGCTGCAGTAATGTTAGAGGTATTAGACAATCCTCGAAACGTATGGAACGCCAAAAGGGCAAATTATTTTGATGATGGCTTCTTTTTTCATGATGAAGATCACTTTTACAGTGATGA
>WURT03028881.1:0-15391 GCA_009936505.3 Holothuria glaberrima | reverse complement strand
ATATATAAGAATAAGAAACTTGGATAACAGCGATGTTCCGGAGTATGTCCAGGATCCAGAGGATTCACAGCATTCTAGTTAAAAATTAGGAAATACTTAAAATGTTAAAACTAGAATTGCAACTGCACAAACAAAGATAAAAAGACACCCTGAATCGAGAAGCTTTCGGCTATTTATTCAGCCTTCCTCAGCTCCAATGAAACAAGATAAAATGCGTTCAAATGTCCACCTATAAAATTTCTAAAAGACATGCAAATACAAAAAAAGAATCAAAGCAGCCATCACAAATTTTGAAAAGTAAAAGGTAAAGCTTAAAATCACTGGGTGGATAAGCAGCAAAAAAGCAACAAGATAAGATATTTAAATCAGTTGTAAGTGCGTTCCATTGAAATTAAGATAATCCTCACAAAGTTAAAACCAACGGTACCTAAAAGGGACTGGGAAGTGGTACCAAGCAAGAACATCTCAAATTAGAAAACACCGAAAAGAATTACCCTAAATCTGTACCGTATAACTGACTCTACAAATCTTGGAGGATGTAGCAAAACAAAAAGATAATCGGATGTTACAACCAGCTGTAAATGTATTGCAATGTAGTTAAGAAGAAAGTTAAAATTAACGGTGGCTTAAAGGGACCAGGAAGAAGTATCGGGCAAGAACAATTCATAAAACCAAACCACCAAAAAGAGTTGACCCCCCTTAACTTTACCGTAGGTAGCTAACTATTTTAGTCGAATTAAATTCTTTCCTTTTATATAGGCCTAGAGGAAACAAAATGTTCAATTGTGCTTACCAATAATCCTTTTTTTTTCGTAAGGACTATGTCAATATTAGAATTGCTATAAGTCTGCTCTATAATAATGAACTTAATGTCCGACAGCTGATGAGGAAAAGCATTGTAATGGACTGCTAATTCGCATCTGCCTCGATTATTCAGGAGATCGGATTTGTGACTTCTAAATCTAATTTTGAAATCAGTTGAAGTAGACCTACTAGACCCATCATACTGCAAATTACATTTTAAACAAGTTGCTAGGTAGATTATGGAAGCACTCGTACAGGAAACATAACTCTTAACAGGGTATGTTTTTTTGATGGCACAACTAGAGAAGGTGGAATTCTGCAATAAAAACATTAGTACAAAGGTCACACTTCTTCCGCTCACATTAGAAAACAACCGACTGAAAGATCATTGGCCTCAGTTTGGTTACGATAAGGGGATTTCGACTTCCTAAATAAATCCTTAAGGGACTTACATTTTCTATAACCAGTGAAGATTGAATTATCTGCGGAGAGTTCTGTCATACGAGGCGAACTATGAAGGATGTGAATATGTTTTTGAATGATGAAATGGGTATTAGGCAACGCTGGATTGAAATCCAAACCCATGGGTAATTACGACGAGAATTTTTCTTTTGGCAGGATTAAGCATGACATGTCCAGGTAGTTAATTAACCTTATCAAATTGCTCCTCCACAAGTTGGGGGTCATAACCTCTAGCTATTAAATAGTTCTTATACTCTGTGAATCTTAAATCAGGGGTAGAACAAATGCGTTTCAGCCTAAGGGCTATACTGTAAGGTATACTCTTCACCTGATGCTTAGGATGAGAACTAGAAGGTAATAAATATAAATGACCATCAGTTGTAAAGAGCCTTTAAACAGTAAGGCGTAATCGTCTTACAGAACTTTAAAATTGAAAAAAAAAACCAGCTACCCGGGCACAGAAAATGGCTTATGAAATAGCGTTCGCACGCTTTTCAGATATTTTAATGCAAATGATCATTCGAGACAGCAGGCGTTACAGAAGCTGATACGACCAGGGCCCCTTCGTCGAGAATCGGGCGCATGCCCAGGTAGAGGCGTCTTCATAGTCAGGATTTCATAATAAAAAGGCACCAATCCTCTCGTGAGTGGAATTAGAAATGCATGAATAATACCTAAAGTAATCTGGCATTGTTGAACTGGCTTAATCCGTCTACTTTGAATAATTAACAATATGTCTCATCAGTCTCATTGTGAATGAAATCAATTGAATCCGCGCGACGTTGAAATGGATCGAGTCTTTACGTAATTTTATACTTAGTCTCAGTGAAGGTCTCATTGCATAGCAATTTCTTCTCGACGATTCTACTCGTATTCAGCTTCAAAATATTGACAACACTTTTTTCGTATCTTGGCTTAATTTGTCTTTCTTTATTTTTGGTTTGTAATTCTAAACCATTTTTATAGAGACTTTTTCACAGTATATAAAATATCCCGATTAACGCATCTATCACCTTGTGGGGAAAATCTCGAAAATTAGTCACTACGTTTAAATTTTATGTAGACGTGTTTGCAGTACCCCTAATGCTTATGCGGTAATGTTTATAGGTGTTGTACGGAAGTCTTACTAGGCCTCAGACTAGTATGGTGCAACAGGGTTCACTCCAGCGTGTTCCAAAGTGGAAATTTCTCTATAAAGTATAGAATAAGCCTATCAACAAATAAGGTCTCACAGACAGACACCATACCCAAGCACTTTTGGACCTAAACTTTTACTGTCATGAAAGTAAAGTACGCTTCTGTTTTATGTATATATATATATATGTATATATATATATATATACTCGTTTTACTCGTTTTGTTTGACATCTGTATACAAATAACGTGTGTTAATGATGACTGAAAATGAAATCATGCGCGATCCTAAGTTTCTGCCCATCGACGTCGGTACTCAGTGTGCACAAAACTTGCAGCGCAACCGGATTGTTACTTGTGCTACCGGATTGTAAGCTTGTGCTACCGGATATTTCAACTGTGCCACGTGATAGTTCGAAGAGTGCTACCGCATAGCTTCACCGTGCATACTTAGTCGCTAAACCCGTTGGGAAGGGTAATTAATCGCTTACCCTGCCTATGTCAATGTTGGCGTCACGGGTATGTGTGGACAGTTTTATTACGTGCTGTAACAGTTAGAATATATTAATAGTACAGACAGCTTATTGATACATCTTATCCAGTTTTAGCCTGCAGTTAAAACACCGTAGTTTAAATTTGGTACCGGTGTGTCCTGCGTCGTTGCCTTTGTCACACAAATCGTAATACAATAATTATACCACAAAAAATTCAATGGAATTTTATATACCTCCAAACATTGTTTAAGAAGAACAATGTTAAAGCTAGTTACTTATTCATGCATAACTTCCTTCAGACAGTACAGAAGCACAAATCATGGAAGCCCTTAGAATGATCCATCGTTCTACAAACACTTTGAAGTTTGAAGCAATGCTTGTTTCCAGTGGTAATATTGCTTTTCTCCTCAAAGTGACCATCACAGTATCTTGATCAACTAGAATTTAGGCCTACTGATTTCTTCTTAATATGACAATAAGTGGAAATAGTCCCTACTCCTCATATTGACCCTGGAACTTTTTCGTTGCAGCCGTCATTCAGAAGAAAATAATGTCATTGATGGTCGCAGAATGGAGGGAAATGATTTAGGCTTTAAGAGCGCAGAGCCTATAAAGCAGACAACAACTAAGATTCGTACTTTACGGCATGGGCGGCGATCCGTCTTTGAAAGTGAGGTTGGGGGGGTATATTGTCAGTGACACTATCTAAGCGGAGCGCCACCATCAGTTGGCGTGGAACGTACAAAGAAATTTTGGTCCAAAATACCCCCCAGATCACCGGAAATGGCCCTTTCCAGGCGTTGCAACGTGACACTATGACAACAAGTATTTCCTAACCAGAAAGTCAAAAGGCTTAGTGATTCCTTGACTGGAAATATATATATTGTAACAAACACGAATCATCCACATGACAAGCATGAGATCCCTCACTGCAATCCTACTTGAGACATCATGTTAATAAGGTTGTGACCTTTTGACCTATGGTGACCCCAAATGACCTTGACCTCCACTTAAAACAATATGATCATCTACTCAATATGGGCAATCCACATGCTAAGTATGAGACCCCTCGCAGTTATCCTTCTTGAGATGTAGTGTTTACAAGATTTTGACCTTTTTGACCTCTGGTGACCCCAAATGACCTTTGACCTTCACCAAAAACAATAGGGATCATCTTTCCAACATGGGCCATGCACATGCCAAGTATGAGATTCCTTAAAGTTACACAACTTGACACAGAGTGTTTACAAGCATTTTCCAAGGTGTTAACCATTTGACCTCTGGTGACCCCAAATGACCTTTGACCTCCACCAAAAACAATAGGGATCATCTACTCAATAAGGGGTATCTACATGTAAAATATGAGGTCCATTGAGGTTACCATTCTTGAGACAGTGTTTACAAGCCAAGCGTCACATACATACACATACATACATACACAAACGACATCACCATCGCATAGATTCCTGACTACGTCAAGGAATCAAAAAGTAGGCATATTGTAAAAAAATCTAGAAAAAGGTTAAGTGTTCTGACTTCCGGATTTAGTCAGCGGTACTATCTAAGCGGGGCGCCACGATCAGTTGGCGCGGGGCGTAGAAAAGTTTGGCCAAAAATACCTCCAGATCACTGGAAATGCCCTTTTCAGGCTTTGCAACGTGATACTAGGACAACTGTCAGAAGTATTTCCTAAAAAAGGCCTATTGTGAAAAGTCTAGAAAAAGGTAAAGTGTTCTGATTTCCGGAAATGTCTGGTTGATTTCATGGGGGGGGGGGGTATAGTTTACAGTATCCTCCATCCAATTTCATGAGGGGATATATCCCCTCAGGATCGCCGCCCGTGCTTTACGGCACCGTATTGATACATTAAGAGACAGTATTATCGTAAATTTTGCTCAGCTTTCCTTTTGTTTCTTTTTGTGCTTTCTACATTGTGTGTAGGATTAATGCTTATAGTATAATATGTATATATACATATATATGTATATATATATATATAACTATATAACTATATATATATATATATATATATATTGGCCGAAATCACAAATAGCTGTGCGATGTGACGAGGGACGATGACATGGATAGCATCTGCACAAAAAATAGGAAGCACATTTTGTTATTTAGCCATAGAGCTAGTACTTGTAGTAGCTCAATGGTTTAGCCCATGTTATTTTTGTGTGTTTACAGCACAAATCTGGGGGTTGATAAATTTCTTTTGTGGCAACAGTGTATATCAAATTCTAATTAAGAGGTTAGTAAGAGATCGAAACATGTTCTCATCTCTTTAGAGGCTCACTTTTCATCTTTTTCAGAAAAAGGACGGGCATATCCCCTATTGTTCACCTAAAGCCTTCATTCCTTATATATATATATATATATATCCACCTTTCAGCACGACACAGTAACATTACTCATAATGTGGGTACACTTGAAACGCGCGCTACCCGATTGTTCGCTTGTGCTACCGGATAAATCGTGCTACCTGGTAGTTCGATGAGTACCGTATCGTACTACTGGATAGTTTAAGCTTACTGTGCATATTTGATCGCTCAATGTTCTGGCAGGTTACGATGATAAGTAAGCTGATAAGATTGTGCTGTTAGCTAATTTTGTCCGTCAATTTGTAAATAAATGAAAAAGGGAGGGACATAGGCAGTTCTTTTGATGACTTGCTATTTGGCAAAAAAACAGCCCCTGGTTCATAACATTACTTCGTATGAGTTCATTCGTTCAACGTTTCCCACTAGAAGCAGTAATATAAGGAGTTCATTGTTACCGTGAACTTTTTGTAGTATGATATTGATATGCTAGCATCCGAGACGGTGACAATTCCATCAGAATAAAAGTAACCATAATAATAACCTTTCGGCTGCTATATAGCACATTAATATGAGATACAAACATTGGTTGGTGATGGGGGCACCACAGATGACTACGTAATGCCACCTCAGTTTGCCCTAAAGTTTGCATAAACACAGCACTGGGAACTTTCTCTGTGGCTTCATGAGAGTGCCGTCCCGGAGTCTACCTCCCCTTTGAAAAATTTGTGGGTGGCTTAGATGTAGAATGGTGCTCTCATTGAAAATTTTTTGGAACTGATCATTTTTTGAGAAATGTCAATACTTAAAAGAATTCTAATTTTTTGGTTATAGGTGAAAGAAAAGGTTATGTTGTCAACAAATCTCCTGAAGCCCCTTTTGGCGACTTTACTGCCTTCTATCCCGGGCAATTGTTTAGGCAAAAAAAAAAATCTGTGTGGAGTCCACAGAAATAGTCTTGGACTGTTACAAAACTTTCCTTAGGTTGCTTCATTATACATTTTAAATTCAAGGCTGGCAGAGACCTGTACGGGCCTCCTGGAAGCTCTTGATAAATTATACAAAGAAGGGGACCGATATAATGCCCACTACATGACATCCAGATGGCACTATAGCGTTTATGACGTAAAACACTTTACAACGATGATATGTTCACTAATTTTGAACAAGAATCCAAACGAACAGCTTCTAACAATAAGGAATGATTGGACGGGACAGTAAAGGTACAGGAAGGTTATATATCACCTCCATGATGGGTATAGTAAAAGGTATATATGACTAACAGGTGTGTTTCAGAATGATTCTTCGTCGTATGTGCATGTATTAAATGGGTAGGAGCGGAGCCTAGCTGTAAACGTTTGGAAAATGTACAACGGCAGTCGCACTTTTAATGTCTCAGATCATTCGACAAACTGCCATGGATAAGGCAAAGATCCCGGCATGTTCATGCTCGGCCCCTACAGAGGTTGGAGATGTGCTTTTTCCAAAGTGTCTTTTATCATTCTGTCATTATACCTTGGTCTCTCTGCATCTGTCAATTCCTAAACAGACCTATCTGGCGATTCGGAAAGCGAGTGTTCTACCTGGGAATTCGTAAAAGGTATTCAGCTTGTGCGCCTTTGCTTTTTCATGAGTTGTTATCGGAAGTTATTGATAACAAAAACAAAATTGAAGAAAGGCTTGAAGGGTGCAGAGAAGGCGAAAATGTGATATTTGCGAAGAAAGTTACCAAATTCTGACGGTTTGATAACCATTTGTGATAGAAATTATAAAAATTGATCCATCCGCCAGTGTTGTAACGTGTCATGTCTCGAGTCACTAATTTTCAAAAAGGAAATGACTCGAGTCACTGACTCGACTCAAGTCGCACTGAAAATAGGAAACGACTCGACTCGAATTCAAATAACTGACTGAATGCCCGTTACAACACTGCCATCCGCATTTGGTCGGAAACACTCCTCACGTTACACCCTATATGCAGAAAGTTATAGCCTAGCTTTAACGCCTTTTGTGATCATTAAAAAAACATAAATAGAGGGGGTCACTCCCCACCCCCTGCCAATGACACTTAACAAACTTCTGCCAATCAGAAAACGAGTCTTCTACCTAGAAATTCGTAAAACTCTGTTAACTTTTGCTATTTTGCTTCTCCGGGAGTTGTCATCGCAAGGTATTGATAATAAGCAAATGAATGAGGTAAGAGCTAAAACGCGCGGAGCTTGAGAATTGTTTGATAGTTTGCGAAAGGATGAAATTCTGGCAGCCTAGAACCATTTGTGATATAAAATATTGGGAATTAAAATCGCCCGATTGGCGATAAGTATGAGTTCTTAAGATCGTAGTTTCAATAGATCAAAGGTTCGCTAGACCGAAGCTCCTAACTTTACACTTAATCATAACCTAAACCCCTCGCTGTGCCTAGTCCTACCAGAGGCAGGCCTTATCCAACCCGAATGCTAACGCTACCTCTAACTTGTACGTTTATTTTTGATCAAGCAGATTTCCGGTCTAGAGAACCTTCCGTCTGGTGGGTATCAACCCTCTAAAACAACTCTTGCAAGTTCAGTCCTAGATTGGCCCACCGGCGTGTGTAACACATGCTCAAATAATATTATCACTAAGACATAAAACCAGTTTAATCGCCTTATGGTAATGACCTTGTTGACATTTTCCTCCAAACTGCGGATTAATTTATCTTCCCATCATCATCACGGTGACATAAATGTTATGCTGCATTACAGGGATGGATTCACCAATGCGATGCTCTAACCATGGATCGGAGCTGTGGTAGCTCTATGTCCGTGTTTTAGCTCCATGCTCGAACAGAGCTTGAGGAAGAAGAGAAGTCGAACAAAACTACTACTTGAGGGTAGTCAGTCCAGGAATGTGCACTGCTAATACCAACTCCCTGAACAATAGATTTCACCTCAAACACGTATACACGTATGGATTCCCTGAGTGCTGCTTCATAACTTAATTTTACAGAAAAGTCAATTAAAAAATATCTACATCTACTTTCACACTCGTTTTTCAATTGTTATTAATGTCGTCACATATTGCTGATATCCCGAATCTTCAAGTCCATTTCAGTGGCGTAGCTACAAATTCATAACTGGGGGGGAGAGCACATGGGGTGGGGGGAACCCAAGGTGCAACTGACAGGTACCTTTCAACTTTGATACATACAAATGAAAGAGCGACTATTTGAACATTCCGCATAATTTTTCCCAGGGTGGTTAAGGGCAGGGGCTAATAGCAAACTCAGTTCATTTGAGTTATATTTTGATAAACCATCTTCAGAACCTTTTCCTTGTTTTGGTACCGAAATATAAAAGGCCACACCTGAGTTGCCTTGAGAGTCTGAACCCTAACCTTGATTTTGGAGTGCATAATATTCCCTGAAACCCGAACACCCGAAATCATCCTGATAATAAAAATTAGGTGAACGATCCTTGCCATTTCCGGAATTTTTTTTAACCGACTTCTAACAGGGTTGTTTGAAGGGCGGATGTACGACTGCATGATCACGGATGCATGAATCAATGCCATTTTTTTGTCGTTTTTAAAAGCTTACAAAACCGAATGAATACACTCCGTTGCGACACTTTTATCAGTCTGTTAATTTTGCTGCATTATAAATAGGTGGAGAGTCCTTTGATCGATCTACGTTTGTGCCCTTCGTAACAAATGCCCTTTTGTTATCACGCTTTATCTGTTTCCCCCCCCCCCCAACAGATTCTGGGATCCCTGACCATCATGAGTAGCATGATTCATATTGTTATCGGACATGATTACCCCTAAAAGCATAATAATTGTAAATAATGTTGAGGACACATTGAAATATCAGTCGATGACCCATGACAGTCAATGACTGAAATATTACAGTGACGAATATAGGCAGTTTTATATCACAATTGTGTTTAAAGCTGTGTATTGAGAGATCACCTGAACATAACTGAAAAAAAAATGAAAAAAAAAAGATGAACTACAATTTTGCTGTCAGGTTGTACGGTCAATGTTGCAATGATGCAGTCCTATATTCAAAATGATATCGGTAATTATGCTTTCTCTACTCTCTTTTCTAGTTTTGTGGCTCTTTCTAATGGCCAACATCTTTTCTTTTATACAGTTAACCACTCAAGGAATTATCGGGTACCTGAACACTTCAACTAACAGAACGTACACAACTTATGCTGTGTTCCATTTACCCTTCAGTCTGAACAAAATAGTACCCGACGTGTAATTTGTTCTGTTCTGTTTGCACACTAGTCGTGATCACGAGTTGTGAAATGGAGAATTAGATTTCTATCTCGTCTTCACGACTTGGTAACAAATTCAGCCAACTTTTGACTTTATAATTTAGCGGCTCTTATTCACAGTGTAGCTGGATGCTAGTCACAGTTTTCCACTGCACGATCTAGCGAATAAAAAAGCGTCCCTGCGTGCGGTTTCGGAGTGATGTTACTCTCCGTTTGGTGCGCTAAGCGCGAGTAACAAATGCAACACCATTGCATAAGTCGCACACGCGATATTTATCAATGGGAAAAACGAGGTAAGTAAAACAAAGCTTCACTCTGAACCCCTATAGGTCGCAATTCATCAAAATGTAAACCGTCTCGATTGGTTGTAAACAGAAACCAGTTATAGCCTAAGAGTTTTCTAACCTGTTTAGGTCGGGAAGTTTGACCATTTGAAATGCGTGAACAGGGCCGTCGGAAACGGGGGGGGGGGATGGGGGCCGGGGGATGCAGCCCCCAATAATTTTGCCATGCACAATTTTTTTTCGCAACAAAAACGTCCAAAAGTGAAAGAAGAAGAATTAAAAATAATGAATATCATTCAAAAAATTGTATCACCTATCATTCAGTCTATCCGTTTTGCTATTAAAACAAATGACGTATCATTTCCGTCATTTAGTCAATAAGGAAAAACTCGTTCATGAAAGTATTTGAAAACAGCGATTCAGTATCGTACGACGTACTAAATTTAACTTTCTGCGTCATTTTTTTTCTGAAATCTAAACAGCCAATGCATGATGAAGTCGCGGAATTTTAAGATGCTTTACTTTAAGTTACTGATTATACACAGTGGCGTAACTCCTATGGGCTCGTACTGTGATGAGCTTGGGTCCCCGACCAAAAGGGGCCCCTGCTACATTGATGCACAGAAAAAAGCCATGTTTAGTAAATTCGATGTCTAAGAAATTGGGATTGTATCTGCAATATTCCTTGCTTCAGGAATGAACGTGAGCGTTGAGTTCATTGGACATATCAGTAATTAAAGTAATAACATTTTCGCGCGCTCCGCGAGCGTGCAGTCCCACCGCATGACCGTGTTTACTGTCAATGTCGTCTCAAACATATTCATTCGCATTATTTAGAGATGAGGGTTCTACAATTACGGCCATTGTTCTTGTGCATTGGAGTCACTATGGAGGAGCAGGGCATTGTAAGAATGTAAAGTAGTGGACTTCGGGGGGAAGACTCGTCTTTAATTGGCAGATGCATTTTGCTAGGAATTAAAAGTGTCTCAGTGCAAAGTCTCCCCGCAAATTTTGTCGTGGGGACAATTTTCAATGAAAAATTTCGGCGAGCTTCTCGCGCATTTATATCAAGGTACACATTCCATATCTTGAAACCCTTATTGGGGCAATAACACATTATTGTAACCAAAACACTTTCCGGAAAAAATGTACAACTCCGACCTCTTCAGTGACCCCGTATCAGTAGAGAATCTTAGAGCAATGTTATGACATGAGTAGCATATACGGTAAAATTCGTAGTATTCATTTGTCGTTACACATTTTTTATAACGAGTGCCATGCCACAGCCAAATATCACCAAATAATGGTTGTTTCTAAACATGTAATTAATTGAAAGATTTGCTAAGATACCTGCATTTTGCATCTAAGCCACCTTTCCTAACTAAAGAAGAATTTTTCAAGGAAAGGAATTATTACCCCTCCATTTAGTCACCACAGCTCTCCAATACAGTCAACCAAGAGTATAAGAATTCACTTAATCGTCAGATCGTCAAAGTTTTCTAATATATAGTCAGTTCGGAAATTTGTCAAAGATAGCACCATTTTGCATCTACGCCACCTTAAATTTACCAAAAGTTTCTCAAAAGTGCACAATTTTTACCCACCTTCTGGCCAGATGTATCTACGGTGGACTTAGAGCACCATCTTCTATAGTGCCCCCAAATCGCCAACCTCTGGTGGCGCCACTGGACTTCCTGATAGGGGGCCCTTTGGGTCCAGGATCCGGGGACAACAAGTTCATCGTTACGCAGCTGATTATCCGTGTGGTTCCACACGGTCTAGAACTAATTCCTCTGCCATGTAAAACACGTATTCGATTACGTTGGGGAAACCTATTTTTCGAATTAACAATCAATGGGGGATTTCGTTATCAAATTTATCAAAAGGTCTCTTAAAATACAGGAGATATTTCATCTCCTATATTTAGTAGATAGTCTAAGCTGTAATTAAATCACATTGTCCTCTTAGTTACCCAAAGGGATTATCTGATGAGGTGGGGAAATGGGTTCAAGTTATCAACCCAACTATGGAGGTCAATTTAGAAATTTTAGTCTGTTTTCTACAAAATTGGGATGAAATTTGAATAAAAATTTGGGCAAATTTATTTAAACGTCAAACAAAAATTATACCAACATTTTAACTTTTGGGGGCCGTTTCCTGTAATCTGGGAGGCACTTTTTCAAAAAATTCCTCCATACGCTACGCGCCAACCCATGGTGGCGGGTTGGCGGGTAGCGTACCTACACTCCATCTTTTCAACATGCACAAGTCAGCCCCCCAATCGAAAATACCCGGCACTGTTGAAAAATTAAAAAGATAGAAATTTACATGATAGGCCTAATCCGTCAGTGATATTTAGACATTTAATACATAACCTTGAAATGTTTGGGGGCCTGACGGTAGTTTGAGGGGCTAGGCCCTCACCCCCCCCCCCCCCTGTGGCTAGCCACTGGTCCATTCCGGCTAAACTCCATCTGCTTCACTATACGGAATGAGAAATTTCTTTGTCAGGTTGTATTGCGATGATCTGATGATACATCTGGCCTTAAGCCTAAAATTGTTGAACATTTATAGTCTGTAAAAAAGCGTCCTGCCGCCGAAGAGGTAGGTTTACCCGGATCGTCCAATTCAAAGAGCCAAATGACTGTACGAGGGACCCACGATACGTTCGTACCAAGGGCCCCCACACTCATAAATCCGACCCTGGTAGGACTACACAGTGAACCAACGATGATGCAATATATATGACATGGAAATGGCCACCGTTGAGTTAACGTCGACTGAAAAATACCGGTACCCAGTATCTTACTTACACTGCATGTGATTAATGCGAATGCTTTATGTAGGTGCGGTTATTGTGAGATTTATTGTTCGATACTACCATATTGTTGGCTGAATGAAAAAAGCTTATAAAATCATTTTCTTTTGAAATGTGTGGCATGGTTTACGGCACTTAAGTTACATGGTGGAATCAGGACTCCCGTGGGGCTAACTAAGGGCACTTAGACAATTTTTAATATTCCTTCCTCCTTGGGGCGCAACCGTCACCTTGAACGCATTTGAGTGATAAAACAAAAGAACCCCCAAAACAAAAACAAAAAAAAACTTAATCATGATGGTAATATTACAACAACAGAGGTCCGTAACCTGGGCGGAATTTGTAGGGGGCAGTACATGATAGCGTCTATTGTCGTACCCAGGATACGTGATCTTTTCTTCATCCCTCACTTTTTCACTGGGGGTGTGGTCAAAGAGGAGGGATCAAAAGGAGGACTTGACATTTGTGGGAGGTGGCTTATATAAATGTTATTGATGCTGTCTTTGACAAAGCTTCGAACTTGTTCATATTTGGATTCTTTTCTTTTCAATTGGGGTGGGCAGAATGTCTAAGGTGACGGGTGATATCTTCTCTTTGAGAATTTCTTATGTAAATGTGGTGGCTAATGTGTAAAATGATGCAAACCTATCTTTCAAAGCTTTGAACTGGCTACATGTTACAGTAGCAATTCACATTTTCTGTGCCTTTTACTATTTTCTTTTTTGCTGAGTGTAAGGGAGAGGGTACTGTATAAGGCCCTTCCCCTTTGAGAAATTCTTACTTTTGTGAGATTGTTTGGATACAAAATGATGCTAAAATTGACAAAGCTTTGAATTGGTTATGTATTTTGAATTTTTCATTATTTATTGTTTAATTAGCCGTATTACCACACAGCGCAATGACACAGACAGTGACGACATTTCCCCTCTGAGGGCACCATCTGAGGGCCACCATCGATAGGCAAGTTGAGTAGCCTGTCAATTTCGGTCCAAAATGCTTCCCAGACTGGCGAAAACGGCACTTTCTAGACCTCCAAAGTGCAGTAGTATCATAACAGTTTTGAGACTTCATACTTCAAAAAGACTTCGAGAAGAAAAGTTAAACTAGAAAAAATTATTCAGTAAGATCACTTTGTAGGAGAAAATAGGACTAAGCAGTGTTCACATGTGCATTTATTTTAAAAAATACATATAGGCCTAGGTTATTTTATAAGCGTGCTGAGGCAACGCGTCAGGAACGTTGCTAAAGATTTCTAACGTGTAGTTTCAATTGTGTTATGTGCATCATCCATGAGGAAGGAGATTGGTTCGTCAGTGCAAGATACTCGTATAAGAACCCTGGAAAATTTTGGAAAAATGAACTTTAATAAATGCGATTTCCAAGGTCCTGAGGGCCTTAAAAACATAATCAGTAGAACGGACTTTAAAACACTTTTGAGTATTTCTTTTTACAAGTAGGCTATTTTTCGTTTCGAGTTTGGAAATCTCGGGGGCAGTTTTCCAACTGCCCCCTCAGGCTACGGCCGTGTGACAACAACAAAATATCCCTGGTTATGACTTTGGACGACGTCTGCACATTTCAGTTGAACAATATTCCAACAACCTTCATCCAGAATTAACGCGTTACTACTTACTAGCAACAAAAGTCAGCCACGCGTGGCTGTCTTTTGTTCCTAGTAAGTAACACATCACAACCCGTCAGTTAGCCTACAGTAAGATAGCTCTATTAAACTCTTGCGTAATGGAATTTTCAAAAAGCCGGTCATTCAACAGAAACTTTATAAACGGGTCTCAATTAGTTTGCCATTTTTTAATTGCCTCGAACCAGGGAGTTGCAACAACTCCCTGCTCGAACTAAAGATTCAAGCTACTTTTTCGCAAGGAAGACGGACGATGTTTATACCAGTGCATGAGACGCTGACGAGACTGTTTTGCTCACGCTGTCCTGAATATAGTCGAAAAACAAGTTACTTCTTTTGTAGACCCATTTATTGAAGTTCTTAACGAACCCCCTCGCCCACCGTGGCTACTAAACTTCATCTTTTCAATACACCGTTGGACAATTACTTTATAGTGAGGTAAGAAAGTCTGCTTTGTAGTTTCCTTTCCCTATCGTCCCCACCCTCTGGATTCCATCATCTGTCTGTTTTCTCTCGACTGGCCCGGTCTTTTCTCCCTTCAAACACAGAAAACCTTTCCCCGTGGACTTTTCTCCACATCACTCACTTCTTTAGGGATTTTCTGTCCCCTTTCTACCTTTTCCATCCTAAGTTTCCGACTTAATCTGGTTCTTTTTTAACCGTGATTCCCGCTCCGCCGTCTTGCTCAGCACTTCACTCTGTCAGTGTCTATGGAGTGTATGGGGTATGGAGGGTAAGAGAGCTGATTGCGTAATAAGCTCTCAACACGTACCACTTTCAAATAAAGTTAATCGACAAACTTCTTCTTTGTGTTGTGATGTGGGCTAAACTAGGAGCGATAGCGGTTTACAATTAAGAACAAGCTGGAGTGAGTGATGAAAATGATTGTCGTAAAATAGATTTGGAAAGACTGGAAACAACTCCCCTAACATGGTTGTTGGCAAGTAAGTTGCATTTAATTTTTAGCCACTTCCTATCACACCTTATACTCAAAATCATCATTCCCATGCGCTATGAAACTGCATGCAAGTTTATTTGGTGGTTTCAATTAATACGTCGGAACAGCAGAACTCCCTTTTAGGAGGCAGAATTTTACACACACAGGGAGCAGGCTGCAACCGATTTTCATACAATAAACATCAGCAACTTGTTATGACAGCCACTGCACACAGCATT
>WURT03028859.1:0-15392 GCA_009936505.3 Holothuria glaberrima | reverse complement strand
TTGGCGCGACCAAATTGTGCTATCAGGGCTTAAGAAGCTTTTCAAGTTGAAAGTGGGGTGCGGAAGTGAATGTAAGTGATCAGTGTCCTGAGGGAGGGGTGTCCCTCTCCCCTATGAAAATTTTTATACTGTCTAACTCGAGTGCCCTAGATGCAAAATGGTGCAATGTTTGACAAACCTTCAGCGAAGTAATTTCATCCTACTAATGCCATATTTTGGCACAGGGCCTTTTTTAAGAATTTTTTAGTGAAGGGGGGGGGGTTGAGAAAGAAACCATCTAAGCGGAGGGCCACCATTGATCGGTACGTACTTTACGACGATTTTTTTCAGAAAAATGCCTGTCCAGTAGTGGCTTGCTCACGGGCCACGCAGTATGTTGTGTGATCGTTGGCCTGGGGGAGGGGTCTAAGGGGAGGGGACATAAGGGGAGGGTGTCCCCTCCCTTTGGAAATTTTTGAAAAATTTGGGTGTCCTTCCATGCAATCTGGTGCCATATATGCAACCCTTTGGAGTTAAACTTGTATTAAAAAAAATTGACGTATTTTTAGTAAATAAAAACAAATCGGCATCGACTTTGAAAATTTTTGACAAATTAGTTGTCCTTGCATGCAGTCTGGTGCCACATATGCTACCTTTTGAAGCAAAACTTGTATTAAAAAGTTAACGTATTGTTAGGAATTAAAAAAATCGGCAGTTAAGGGGGCTTGGCCCAATGGACTCCCCCTTGTACGCTAGTGCTGTCCAGGTTGCCAGAAATTGCACTCCACATGGCTTACATGTAAATTTATCTAACTATCCTTATTTTCTTCACCGAGAGAAGTAGTTTAGTACTTTCCCCTATCCTGTCAGCATAAAATAAGGCAATATTTACACGTTTGAAAACAAAATTTCCCGAAAAAAGGGACCATACTAGGGGGCCAAATGAGCTGAGTGGGGGCTGTGTATGGGACTTGGGGGCCATGGTCCACCCAGTATGTATGTTAAAAAAGACCCTGTTTTGGTAGCATGTAACCCAAAGTGGAGGGGCGAAACGAAGTTTCCGCGAAATTTCACCCCCCCCGCCACAATCAGAGTGCGGGGGAGATCGCCACCGCTGCCCCCCCTTTCCTACGCCGCCTATGACAAAATGAGTCCTCAGCCTGCTCTCTGAAGGCTTGTGGGCTATCGTATACATGTACCTTTGTTTCATTGTTAGCTACTTAATTGTTCTCGAATCTCTTTATGTATCTTATATTATTCTGGAGGAAATTTGGTAAAAAATCCCCGAATTGGGCCAAGAATCTGCAAACTCGTTTATCTCTATCTCAGCAAACAGCACTAGTTGTTCGATAAAGTTGGCGGTCAGTTCGTAGACCTTGGCGCGGGACCCTTCAATTCTCTGATTGGACGATAATATCCGCGCCTCCAAGATTTTCTCGCATCTCATTGACACGGAGTCCGTGCCAATAACGACTTCCTATTAAAAATGCTTGTGAGAGCAACAGGAAGAGATCTGTAAGATTTAGCAAATTTTTGAAAATAAACTTGGGTCAACTGCCTTCTCTCTTTAATCCAAAAATAAATTTAGAGAAATTACAGACGTTTGAAAACTGACTTTCACCATCTACTATGTATATTACTACTTAGCAAGCTTGATTACCACTATATTTTCCTGCTAGCATTCTGTAGTAACAGTGCCAATTTGGTTTTAATCCTTTGTGAAAGGCCATACTGTTAGTGTTTCATTGCCTAAGACTGACCATACACATTTAAAAAAGTTGCTTACAACCTTTACCATGCCCAAAGCATGATAAAAGATTGCTAATCTATTTAAAACCTTCAAAGAGCCTGATATGTTCTGAGGTTTTGCAGCAAAACCAGAGGAATAATGTAGGGTAAACAGTGGCGTAGCTACGGGGGTGGGGCAGGGGCAATGCCCCCCGGCTCTGGAAAATGAAAAATTCGGAAACTTGCCATCTTTGACACCGAATCATCAAGTGACACCGGCCACTAGTTGCCCCGACGGTTTAGCCTGTTTTTTGCTCTCAAGAGAACAATTTCTCTTATAAAACCTCAAAATTTTCGGTGCGTTACGCGCGCTGTAGAGACACTCCTGTTTCTTCAATAGTTCCATTCAACATAGCTAGTACCACAAGTCCTGTCCATCTTACCAAGTAACATGTGGCAGAGTACACAGTTTATGTAGAGGTCGTAAATTTCATCTTACATCTCAGAGGCCTTGATTGAGTTCTCTTGTGTGTGTCATGTGGTATGGTCAGTTGGAGAGCGACTCACGGTTTGGCTATCCCATCGGGTAGTCCAGGTAGTTTTGATACAATGCATGTTTTCATCGTTACGGTCTACGACCCCTACAGTTTTTCGTTTTTTTTTTTTTTTTTTTTTTTTTTACTTGAGGTGTCTGACATGCCCTGGCCGCCTTATCGGGAAATTTCTGTCGCCACCCATGGTCGGTTTACTTATTTTAGCTTTCAAAAGGGTAATTTCGGCCATAAAACCCACAATTTTCGGTACGCTTTGCCCACTCTTCCTCAGTTCCGATCCGATATTTATAGCTAAATATAGTACAAATCCTCTCCACCTTTTCAAGAAACTGAATAAGTAGAATACATGAATTTATGTAAAAGTCGGGAATTTCTTCTCATTTCGCTAAAACTAGTTAATGTTCTCTTGTGTCAGTCGTGCGGTACGGCTAGTGACCCGAGGAAGGAAGTACAATGCAAGTTATGCCTAGCAGGGCCCAACTGCCAGGAAGATTGACCTATATAAGCTTAAAATAAGTACAAATTCTTTTGAATGTAGGCTTACCCCTAAAAAATTTCACTTCGCAAATTCACAATGGTATGATGTAGTACATAGGTTTTCTTCAAATCTCCCTTAACCACCCTTCGACCGCATCGGGCTGTCGCCACCCCTAATTGTTACGTACAATACAATGTTGAAGGTGCGTTTTAGTCGACTGCTAGTAGGCGTGGTCTAGTTCTAACAGAACAACCAGTTGAGGCTGTTAGGTCTGTTAGAAGATCACATGACTCATTTCCATGGCGATTGCGTCATTCGGGTGACGTCACAGTAGACCTGTCAATCAAAAACTAACAATAACCGTTGACTAAAACGCACCCTGTTGTCATTATTTTGGAAATAACCTACATTGCAGAATGCAGAACGTTCCCTAATGCAGAAATGCTCACGAACAAAAAAAAGAAAAAGGAAATGCTAGGTGTTTGCCCCAGAAAAGTCTAGCTACGACACTGAGGGTAAAGTATGGTTTGCAGCAAAACCAGACATAATCAGGGGCGGCGCCCCTCCCCTTAGATCCCTCTCCCAGGACAGCGATAACTCACCCAATGTTCTCACCCAATGTTCCCCCCCCCCTATCGAAATACCCTGGCGCCGCCCCTGCAGATAATATAGGGTAAAGGATGGTTTGCAGCAAAACCAGACAGATAGTGTAGGGTAAAGTATGGTTTAAGGCAAAACCAGACAGATAATGCAAGGTAAGGGATGATTTGCAGCAAAACCAGACAAATAATGTAGGGTAAAGTATGGTTTAAGGCAAAACCAAAAAATTAATGTAGGGCAAAGCATGGTTTGCAGCAAAATCACACAAATATGTATGGTGAAGTATGGTTTGCAGCAAAACAATACATGGCAGAAGGGTTGACAATCCAAAAATGCAAGTCACTCTGAATACAAAAAATTCCTGTCATTTCATCCAAGGGGAACACTCAAACTTTTTTGCGCCAAATGCTAAAGGATTTTTTTTCCTGAATATTGTTGCAGTAGTTTTTATTTCATTTACTGCTACAATAAAAAGTCTTATTCCCACAAAATAAAAAAAGACAAACCAAACACAAACTTTTAAAAGTTATCTTTTTATTTCTCAAAACTATTTTCTGCACAATTTCAGAATAAAGTATGTTTCGGCAGAAAATATCAACATTTGATGATTGCTTTTGTCTATAAGACAACAAAAAAATTTTAGAGAGACACCATGACACTTTTTCCAAAAATTGCAGTAAAATACACTTTTTTATCAAAAGAAGATTTTCTCAAAGTTTTTTCAAAGATTTTTTTTTTTGAATGACACTATATACAGAAGTTAAAGGGATGAAGTGTGATGGATGATACAAAACAAAAACAGTGAACTTCAAAAATCTCATCAAAGAGTTAGAGAATACAAAAATATTTAAAGGCATTAAAAACTTACTGGAGGATATGAATTTTATACCACATCATGCTAAATGCATACACACTAGAAAACTTAACCTGCTGACAAAGTGATGAACAAAGTCAAATTTATCACTTTGGTGCGAAGAAAATATTTTATCTGTTCGCAAAAATTATTTCACGTAATGATCATATGTGAAAAAAAGTTTCACAAAATAAGAATAAAAATTTGCTAAAAAGAAATAAAAACTGTTACATTTTGTAGAAACTGGAACAATGGTCCCTGGTATATGCTTCTAAGGGCAACATGTTTGCTGCATGGAGTGGGGGAAAGGATAATTTTAATTTATTCCAACATTATTTCCCTCTGTCCCCTTTCCTCACTTGTTCCTTGATGAAAAAAACTGTCATGACAAAATTTGGAACAAGAAAACAAGAAAAATTTCTGGGAACTCCATGTAAGATACATGCTGCCCAGGCTAACCTGTAGATCCAAATTTTCTTGAGCTGAGCCTATTACTATCGTATTTCAAACCATTTGACTTCAATACTGTCTGATATATTTAATGTTTTATCTTCTTACTGTTTAATGTTAACATGTTTACTACTGGTATGATACAAAAACGTCCAAAAGCTTGCAAAACACATTCCAATTAAGACTCTTATCATACACAATTCTGTATGATTTAAGGACTGTAAGTTAATCCTTATAAAGGTTCATCATTTTATACAGTACAATAACATTGGGAAGAAGGTCCTGTTTGCTAGAAGCTGACAAGCACTGTAGAGACCAACTGCAATCTAACTGCGATGCGACTGAAAACCAGGGTGGGTGCATTGTGCCCTGGTCTAAGCACTCAAAAAGCTAAAGACCGTAGTTTGCCTTTCAAAGACTGAAGTTGAAATGATGCACTTTCAATGTGAAAATAAACCAAGTCACACCCAACATACTGAAACAGAAAATCTGTGAATAATTCTAAGATGAAGTACTTGATCAAAACCGTTTTTTAACTGCCACAAAACATTTCCATCTACTTAGGTTCATTCTAGCCCAAACACATATATATTTCCATCACTACTGATGCATATATTTACTCTAACAATCATTTCTATAAAACAAATGCTTTATGTAAAAGAATAATGTCCTTTTCAATGATAATGTCAAGATATACCCACTGGAAATTTATTCATTTTTTAAATACTGCCATTAATAACTTCCTGCCTAGCTTACACCCCATCCCAACCGTCAGTATTCTACAGTCGTAGCCACAACTTTTTCATGTTAGAAGAGTGTTTAGTTCTTCACATTCTTGACAAAAGCAGTTCAAAATATGGAGCTTGCACATTATTTTGTTTCATGATTTTAGGTCTTATTTGTAGTTTACACAACATAATTTTTTAAACATAGCATGGCTGAGGAAAAAGATCTGGGAAAAAAAACTTGCATAGATGATACAATATAGCCACAAATTACATTGCATAGAAGACACTGCCACATAATTGTACAGTAATTCTGCTCATTAAAAATGTGGACTCTTATTTGCCATATAATCTTAACTTTTCCATGTAATCTTTTTGTTGCATAATTGTACATGTTTAATTCTTTTTGAATAATACAACTGACAAATGACAACAGTCAGCATATTTCAATTTTCTTACAAGAACAGTAAAACTTTATTCCTACTGAATAAAATACTTATAACTATATCATTTCTTGCCATCAAGAACCTTAATCCACAGCACTACCCCCACCTTTAAAAACCCCCTTGCTGAATGATTTGATAAATATTTCTTGATTAGAAAATGCTAAAATACGGAAAAAGACATCAGAAAATTTGTGAGTCAGAGTCTGTTTGGTTCACATATTTATTAGTGATGATGCAAGATCTTCAATTACAAAAGTTCAAACTGACAATAAATATACCTCCCTTTACAAGCAACTGCTCTTCAATGGCAAGCAACATGGCCAGATAAAAAAAATGCCTAGCCCTTGGAAATTGCCTAATTTCCAAGTTTTCTACTTGTATTTATAAAATAGAAAGAAAATATAAATTGTTTGGTTTATAAAACAGCAAATATAACATCTCAATAAAGCAAAGGGCTCAGCTAAGGTACAAATAAATAATCTGTCATGAATGTCCATATCCTATTTACATGTGTACTGAATATTCAATACATATATACAGCCTTTTTAAGAATGTACACAGTGCTTTAACACAAAACCATGCAGCAACAACTCTGTGACACTATGTCCCACTTCCCTTCTCTCTCCTATCTTATCCCCCTCCCCCCCCCGGCCCCCTTAAGTGCATGCTTGTACCAAATCATGTGTTAGGTTCCTCTGAATTTGTATTCAAAGAATATTTCAACCTAGTTAAATATGCCAGAGTGTAATATAGCCAAAAGCAGACTATTTCTTCCTAACCACCATTCCTTCTTCCCCCTTTTCAGGGATCAGACACAGCCACAAAAATAAAAATAAAATAAAAAGTTTCTTATACTGGCTGTATTTCTATAAAATCCTTTCTTCTTCCTCAACCTCTTCTAGCAAAATTTAATCCAAACCATCCATTGTTGTGAAGAGGGACTTCAACGTGGAAGTAGTTCTTCTTTCAACTGCCTATTTTCCTGTAAACTTTATAAAGGTCTATTCTAAAAGAAACTTGTGTGTCAGAATAAGACTTTCAAAGCAGAAATTCTCATAAGCGAACTTTAATATTTACTGTCCTGTAAGTACTACACTACTGATCTGTTAAAATTTTAGTTTCAGTTTGGTACTTTCTCCTTATACACATTTAATATTTTCCCCTGCTGAATATTTCTGCTTAATGATGACCGTATGTTCTTGTTTAGTCTACAGACGGGAAGAAACTGCCTCTCTCTTTATTCGCCCAAGTCCTTCTTTGTGGGCTTCAGTTTTTCTCTGCTCATCAGTCAATTCTAGTTCATATATTATTCCTGTTGAATTGTGGGAAGCATCCTGGCAATGGTAATCCGTCAAGACCCTGTAATGTCCAAAAAAAAAAAGTTAAACATTATCTTTAAGTTTTTCCTTCACTAGGGCTGATTCAACACAGTTTGGCTTAGATCTGATGTAACCATCAATACCTTTGTTCGGTGTAGGTGTGTGTGTGTGTGTGTGTGTGTAGGGGGTGATGAAATACTTGTGTTAACCAGAAGCTTCTTCCCTTACAAAACAGGAAGAGGGAAGATGAAACACGGGGACAGTTAAGTCCTTTCTTACCCCCTCCCTGTCTTTTCACCAGCCTAGATCTAATGACCCATCTATATAACTGTCTGGAGTCTAAAGCTCCCCCACACTCCATCAGTGGAATAACACATACATATGAACACATCTTGCATATTTCCAATGATAAACCTAGTACTTAGCTTTATGCAAGTCATGTTTAAAGGGAAAATACAGTCACCCCAATTTATATTAGTGTAGTAGTCTACCCTATTTCATGATTGGCTCTTGAGAGTCATGTGACAACATTTTTCCTCACTAAATTGTGAAATTTACAAGGAGTAACTCTTGGTTTAGGTTGAATATGAAATATTTAAGGCCTAAAATATCATGAAAGATACTTGGAAGAGAAATACAAGGAAATTTGTGAGATTTAGCTATTGTTTCAATGTAAGTTTGGGGAGACTGCCCATGCCCCTAAAAGACTTTTTTCTTGGCAGACCATTAAATGTACATGTGAGCATCAAAGCAAGGCTTAATCCTCTTAATTTTTCACTTCACACACAACTACACTTTCAGACACTAAGAAAATTGAAAGGGAGTGGCAGGGAACAATTCTGCATGTAGTAGCATGTTCCTCCCACCTCTCATTAAAGTCCCTCCCATTGCTTCTCCTGCTGCACAGCAGCCATGTAATCTTTAACTTACCACAGGACATGGTGCATCAAGTCCAGGGATACCTTGGTCTCCTCTCGCTCCTTTTTTGCCCCTCTTTCCTCTGATACCTTGGTCCCCCTGTGAAGAAAAAATTTGAAATTATTGAGAAAGTATTTCAAAACACTTCTCTGTTTATATCTCTTCCCCGTAACATCTCTCATTGTTCTTTCATCTTCATCATTTCATGTCTTGATACCTAAACTGCTAAAATATTTCTTCATTTTCATGAATATAGCTGTAAAAAAGGTTTCATACGTTTGACAGAAAGTGTCACATTTTTCTGGGACAGTACCAAGAAACTGAAAAATTAACAGTTATGCACTTATCCAACATGTTGGATTCATCTGACTAATGCCTATACATTAAAACGGCAAACATTGTCATCCCATACAATTCCAATTCTCCCTAACTATGCAAATTCAAGTTCCTTCCATAACTGGCTCCTCGTTGTGCAGACACAAACCTATTTAATTGCTTACAGCCATGTCCTGGTGAGCATACAAGGCTATAATGTGTAATCCGAGCACTCTCTCTGCATTGTATGCAAGGTGAGCTACGTCTGTATCTTTTGCATTTTCGAACTTTGATGTCAATCAAAGAGCAGCCACCAACTGAGAATTTTGATACCCTCACACTAAAAAAAAAACTTTGGGGTGAAGTGTGTTTGTCTTTACCTTCAAATTTTCCTTTATAAATGCATGTTCCCTGCTCCACACTGAACAATGAGAGAGCTAAGCCACAGAGTTTGCTGGGAGGTTAAGCATAATTTACATTTGATCGCCCTATAAGGTCTGTACTTGAGAAAAACCAGGTGATTTCAATGAAAATATTACAGAACAAAATCATACTTACCACTTCTCCTTTTGCACCTGGAACTCCAGGTGGACCCTGCAAATGAGGAAAGAAAATTCTCTTAATTGTACAGTTTCAGTAAAAAAAAAATTTTGTTAAATGTGTATTCCAAGTACGATTTTTCTCTTTCTTTTGACTGGTATCAAACAATTTTACAATGCTTGCAAATTCTATTTGATCACCAGTCACTAGTCATCCCAGAATATGATTTTGATTAGTACAACAGGATAATCACAACAGGTTGGGTTACTTTGTAAGAATCATACACATATGCAGCAATATGCAACTGTTGACACAATGGTTTATGACAGTGACATATGGACCCTTTTCCAAATAGCAATTACAAGTTGTGGAATAGAGCTTTGGCCAAAGTAAAACGCCACTGACAAAAACTGTGCATACCAAAACTCTATCCCATGATCCTTTGTAATTGCTATTTGGAAAAGGGTCTATGCTTCATCTTCTGACTGTTATTCTAACTCCTTGCCTAGGACATTTTTGAATAATAATGCGGTGGGCTTCTAAAAAAAAAAAAAACATTGTACACATAGAATATTTTCACTGGATTTACAAAGCAGGATGTCTGGCCACAAAGCAAAATGTTTAGCTATCCCATCCTGGACATGAGTTACATCAGAGTAAGGTTGTTCCATAATATTTATACAGAAAACTTGAATTCCCTACTTTGAGCCCAATCAAACTTACTTGTCTCTTTTTAAAGTTTCCAACTAGATTTTAATAGCATGCATTTCCCATCAGTCAAAAGTAACAATTAGTCAAATCCTATTCACATATATGGAACTGATCAGATAGGAAATTTGAAACAATCGTCTCAGGGACAAGTAAATTGGCAATGTTTTTTTGTTCAGTCTCGTTTAGCAATGTTGCATTTCACATTGTTGATTAGTTTTTTTCCATGCACTAGGACTCAGTACTGGTATAAGTAAACTTCTTGCAGTGGTTCCCTCCACAAACAAGGTGACCTAAGGCTGTCCAAAGGCCTTTCAGTTAAAGGGTTTGAACCCTGTCAGTTTATGAAATTTGGCATTTCCAAAGGTAACTTTTGTGTATTCTTAATCATAGTTACAGATAATTTTTGAAGAAAGACCTCACACAAAGATTATTGAGGATCTGTAGCCTTCCAGTCCTCACCAATCCCCCTACCTTCCCCCTGCCCCATTCTGATGGCCCTTTGACAAGGTCTGAGCAATTGAACCAAACAAAGATAGATAGAACTACAGTATGATGATATCTAAGAAAGGTATGTACCTTATTTGCTGCTGACAGGAAATATGCATTAATATAAATACATGAAACTTTTCTCAAGGGTAAAATTTCATTAATCTTACCGGTTGTCCCTTAACTCCATCTCTGCCTGGTGCCCCCGTTTCTCCAGCTGGTCCCATCGGTCCCAGTAATCCTCTATCACCCTGGTGTCAGAAATGGTGAATGAATAATGTATAGGACAAGTTACACACTTTGCTGGTATTTATTAATTTGCATGACTTATTATGACTTATTCCTACTATTATTCCATGTCTTTATTGAGGAGCTGTAGCCCTCCAGTGCCCACCCAACACCCCATCCCCCACCTTCCCCTGCCCTAATGACAAGCATTTCATAACTTTTCCAAGACCTCTACACATATCACTACTTTCAAGGTCAAACAAAATTAAATGAATCTTGCCTTGACTTTTTTGATAGTCTAAAATTCCTTGTTTCCATAAGTTTCAACAAGTCAAATACACTTTCCATGACTTTAAAGGCCTTAAAACTTGTAAAAGTGAAATCATATGACTCTCCAGATTTTCTACGACCTATAAGAGCCCACGCTGTGAAACTCATGATCAAAGTGGTAGCTGGTAGCAGAACAAAGAGAACTTGACATTTCTTAAAGTATTTAAAGTATCTTTGGACATGCCTTTTTTACCTCACAGGCAGACAACCTTTTAAATTCTAATGACAGGGTTCCCAGCATTCCATGAAATGAAATTTCCCAATTTATCCTTGATTATTTTCCAAATTCAAAAATAATTAAATGATATACCAGTACCCATTACAAATCATACTGTGGACACCCTGTGTGTATGTAAGAAAAAATGGCACACTACCTCTTTTGGGGGGAAATCAACTTTCATGACCTCTGTTTCTGATTCAGAATATTTTTCTCAATTCCGTACCTTTTTCCTAAATAATAGGGAACACATTTTCCAAGTTTTTCCTGATGCTAGAATCACTGGAAGCACCGAAAAAAAGCCTGTAGAAATATGTACCACACAATCCCCAATTACTCAACCATAAAAATAAACCACATACCCTTTCTCCCTTAGGTCCTGGTAATCCGTCTGAACCCTACAATAGCAAAATGAATGAAGTCAAAGTTAAAGAAAGAGGATTCCACGTGGTTTCCAGAGTAGTCACTCTAACACAGACATAAAATATCCATAAAAATAGGCAACAAATGAAAAAGAAAAACAAAAATATAACAAAAATGAAGTGACTTTCGCTATCTATTATGAAACACTGAAAATGAAACATTTGAGTAAGTATCATTACTGATCTATAAGGATACCACAGAATGGTGGAGCTATTTACTAGGACAGCTATTTCTACATCTTAATGATTTACACTTTCTCCAATCATTATCTCTCTGACTTCAACAGCACCATGATCTGTCACTTCTGACAGGCTGCGTAAGAATATGTGACCACTTATAATTTTTTTTTGGGGGGGGGGGTAAGGAGAGTTACCAACCACACTCAAACAAAATTGCAACACATGTTTGTCCACCCCAAACCCCAAAAAGCAAGCATATCATTTGTTACTTAAGAAAAAAGCACATTCCCCCCAAAGGAAGGAAAATGTGGCAGTAACCTCTCCCTTCCCCTCACCCTCACCCTGTGCCTACGGCTGGTTGTATCCTGATGAAATATCTTTTTAACATTTTCACAAACAGGTGTACCCACTAACTCTGCCTGTGGTTTTTCCTCCATTATTATCTCTTCCTCAGTCTAGATTTGCTTCTTCTTAGATTTATACTTCCCTGACAGCAATTACAAATATCTCCCCCACTTAACAACATCCAAAATAAGCACCACTTCAAACACTGTAAAATGCCATGCCCTTTACTTATTGAGTACGAAAGCTTGTTCATGCCATTGTGCCTTGTTAAAAGTTGTTCCATCAGTGTGTTACAAACTTAGGGACAAACAAATGTGGCAAGTTTTTTGGTGTCTTTGAGTGACAATTTTCTGTAGACATTTGTCATTCTATAGTGTTCTCAGACAACCCCATCTATCCACCTACCCCCTCCTCTCATCAGACAATTGCCACCCTGGGTAATTTCCAATTTTGCAGTAAGGAAAGTTGTCTAAGGGGTTAATGTAATGGAGGGGAAGTGCCCAGTGGTTAAGTACCCAGGCAGGAATTATCCCAGGGAAACTGTTACAAGGAGCATTGTATAGCTAGAAATTGTTTGGGAGGGGAGAGGTCATCTGGTCAAGCCTACTAAGCGCAAGGTATCAAAGTGAAATTGTCAAATTTCTAAAATGTAATAAACTGTACTCAGTCATTAAAGTTTAATATTGGTGAAAACTTTTCAGACTTTGGTTAAGGTCAATACCTACTATCTGTTCTTTTCAGTAAGTTTAATGATCTATGAACCCTGGTACTTGCCTCCTTTTTACAATTGAAACCTTCAATTAAAATTATTCACACTAAATACTCATCTTTTGTTCAGAACATAAACTGCAGTTGGGGCTTGTTATTCAATCAAATGCATTACATGGAACACCAAAATGTTTTGCAAACTGTTAAAAAGAAGTTAATGAAGGCACGAGTATTTAATCATATTCAAATCAAATTGCTAAGTAAATGGGCTTTTAAAAAATTAAAGTAATCACACACCTTTGGGCCTGTTAATCCAATCATTCCCTTGTCTCCTTTAAGACCATCCAAGCCAGATACACCCGGTTGACCTGGATCTCCAGGGTCACCCTAAACAAAAATACAAGCAAAAGTGAATTCAGGGGTGTTAATCAAAATGGCACACTTATAACCATCCCAGAATCAGCTTAAGTATTCCCCATAATATCATTGTAATTCACTCAACCATCCTTTCCTCCCCTCCTTTCCTATCTCCTTCCTCCCCTCGCCCTACCATCTCACCCCTCCCATCTGCTGAAGAACTGCAGTGTTTAGACGATAAAACGAAATCAAGGAATCTTCCCATCTTCCAACCATGTTTCTTTGTTTGGGTGCATGTAGGAAAGAGCAGGGGGCAGGGTGAGCAGGGGGCAGGGTGAGCAGGGGACAGGGTGAGCAGAGGGGATTCAAGTGTGAGGCTATTTTTTGTATTTTGCATTTCACTGCATACACCTGTAGGCTAGCTACAAAAAGTAATGAATCACCCACACAGGTGGTATTTTCTACACTGGACTCTGGTATCTGTTATACATGTCCTACAGTTATTAACCTAATGTCATCACTACTTCACCGGTCATCTTATGTTATTTACTGACGGCCAGCTTGTCTGCTGTTCTATAATTGCATAGCTTTAACCAGACGAAACTTCTGCAACATATAACAAAACCACCACAATATTCAGGGTTATACTATTCAGGGTCATACAATGTCACTATATTGGGTGCATCATTGGTTGTTTGACATTTTGCCAGTCACATGTTCAATGATCTATTACCACTGTATCAAGGTTACTGCTGAGCATGAATATAACATTCACACACCTTCTATCATGGGCTTTGACAGCCAGCTTAGCAATCAGAAAAGTGCTGACCTCATGTGAAAAATTTCGCAGTTGTCAAAGTCAAAGGAGAAGATAAACCTGGTTCCCTTGTCTGATACCATTGCGAATAGCTTTAGCTGTATTGTCGTGAGAACTGGTTCATGATATTAGAAGGGTGTATTTGGGATTCACAGCAAAACACAAAAAAAAACTTATTTTGCTTTAATTATTAAATGTTGACAAGTTACCTTTTTACCCACAATTCCTGGTTCTCCCTTGTCTCCCTTTGATCCTTTTAAGCCATTAGCCCCAGCCAAACCTGGAGATCCAGGCAAGCCATCACTGCCACGTTCACCCTGAAGGAAGAGAAAGTTAACTCGATGGAAGAAAGGTGGCAAAATAAAATACTGACACAGTGAGTTCCACTAAAAAAAAAATATATAAATAAAACTCACCTGCCAGTCTCAAAAAGGTACTTAAAGTCACTAGTTTTTCTTTCTCTAGCCCCTCCCCCCCATTGCCACATCCAAAACCCACCCTCAGTTACACCCTTTTCTATAATCCCCCAACCCACTGCTTACATCCTCAACCCATCCTTAGTTTCACTTTCTCTAACCCCACCCTATTACCCATGTCCTCAACCCACCATAAGTTTTTCTTGCTCTAACCCCACCCTATTACCCATATCCTCAACCCACACTAAGTTTTACTTTCTCTAACTCCCAACCACATTACCCACATCCTTAACCCAGCCTCATTTTCACTTTCTCTAACCCCCCTCCCCATTACCCAAATCCTCAACACTCCCTGTTTCACTCTTTCTCTAATCCCACCACACCCATTACCCACATCCTCAACCCACCCTCAAGACTGTCTTTCTAACCCCCCCCCCCATTGCAATTACCTGCACTCTCAAACCACCCTCAGTTTCACTCTCTAAATCCCCTACACCACCCCCATCCACCCATGTTAACCGTATCCTAAACCTGTACCCTCACCAGCTTGTGAAAATTGTAACATAGACAATAGCATGTGAAATCTCAGAATGCCTTCGCAGAATAATGAAGAGACTGACAAGCAAAACTTTTGGGCCGATGTGCACTTTTTAAAGAAATTTTCTAACTGGCTAATGCTAGCGCTAATCCCTAACCTAATCCGCAGCCCTAACAAAGAATACAATTGATACAATACAATACCCACTGCCAATCAGGATATAGCTTCTTAACCAGTGGGCATCAGCTGGAATTTTTTGCCTTTAAATGATGCAAATATGATTGCAAAATGCCAACACAATTTACTCCAAGCCAACCTTCCAGTCTGCCTAAACACCTCCCATTAATGAATCCATGCTGCTCAAAGGTAATGTTAACCATCTCTCTTACGATAACAATGACAATGACAACATTTAAAATCTACACTTGTGTTATTGGAGAAATAAGAATGACTGCTGCGTGAATCTGTGAAACTGTATTACACTTATGACAATCAAAGCACAGTGACCAATCAAAACCTAAACCAAAAGGTAAGTTACAAGAATTATACTTCAGGGCTAAGATGTCTGGCTGTATGATTAGTAAAAGGATGGTTGAGAGTTCTTGCTATGGTGTGTATTTAATTTTAAGGGGAGATGGATTATTCTAACCTTCATCTACTGAAGGATGAGAACAACAATGGGCCTATTCATAGTGTAAGTCAACTGTGTGCACAAGGTGAACAATGGCAAGC
>WURT03028848.1:0-15392 GCA_009936505.3 Holothuria glaberrima | reverse complement strand
ACTTACAAATTGATCCCCTGCTCGGGGTCAGATCCGGATCTGATCGCCTGCTCGTACTCAAGTGGGAACACACTATGATGAGTATGGGAGTTGCCATTTATAGATAGACCAAGTGGTCAGAAAAGTATCCCTTATCATATCCCCACCTGCTGTTCCCTGGGTGTACCCTGACTATTGCACATAGCAACTTATATCATGAAGACCTACTGTACAGCTCAATTTAAAGGGAAATACTGCATTTGCATTTGCGTTTGTTCTACAGAAAATTTTCATAACCAATAGCAATAGATACAGAATGATAGACAAGTCAAAATGAAGTAGTACAGTAGCTCTTTCTTTTCCAGAAATAAGGTTCTCACAGGAAGTAATTCCATTATTTGCTGCACAAAACTCATTTGTTCACCCTAAGTTACCGAAGTTCAAATGATGCAACATCTGTTACTCTCTTGTAATGCATACTATTTTGATGAGATACAATAAAGCTATTGCTAAAGTTTATTGGTGATATTGACCGACTCAATAATGATTCCAGGTATTTTCTTTGTATGCCATGTTGGTGCATTTTAAAGGCTCTTTTAGCTCACCCCAGACAATAACAATTCTCCCTAATAAGTCAACTTCAAGCCCCTCCTCCTCCTTCAATTGAAACCAAGCCTCCTGTCCTCTTAAAGTCTAAGGCAGAGGATGGAGCCATATAGGACAGAACCGTGCAGTAGTCTGCACAGAGATTAAAATGTTCAAGACAATTTTGTCAAGCACAGTGTATGTGAGCTTAAATTGGAAACACTGCAACAGACTGATCAAGTAACTGTTGACCAACCAAAGTGAAACTGTATTGTTTGAAAGAATGTCAATCAAAGTGCAGCTATCAACTGTGTTTACAACTCTGGGGATGTTCTTAAATGTTTGGGCAGAGAGTTGATAGCAACTCCCTGGTTTGGGGAGATGCCATATCCCCTTTAAATGGAATATCTCCTTTTCAATGAAGGGTCCAAAATATGCCTTCTGCATGAAAAGCTGAAAGCAGTACTCACTTTCTATTTTTTTTTTGGGGGGGGAAGGGAGAGGTTTCTAGAGAACTGTACCAGCCTGCCATCTAGTGTCACCCAGTGCAGCACATTCTGCTGAGTAAACCCAGTTTCTCTCATATACAGCTATACAGAACTAATATAAAGCTACTTTAATACTGTAGCTGTTATGACTACTGATCAAAAAAAAAAATAACATGACTTAATGTCATTTAAATCTTTTTTTTTCTTTTGTTTTTTTTTTTTGCTACATTAAATGTGCCAACCTGGCATCCAGCACAGCACAATCTATGCAGAGTAAATCCAGTTTTTCCCATACTGCATAAAGAACTAAGAGCTAAATCACAGGAAGACCACCAGTAATGACTACTAATCAGCGCAAATAACATGTATCATTTAATGTAATTTATTTCCATTACTTAGGTCATGTAACCACTTGTTATTAACACGACTTTACAGGCCACACATCTACTGATATACCCTGGATGTACAGTGTACAGTATAGTACACATGACATACTTAATAAAGAAAAGTTGCTTGTTCACTAGCAACACCACGTACTGTATTCCAGAGTTTCTTCACACAGTGATAAACATCCCCATTCCAATTTACATAACCCAACTCCAGTACGTCATTATGGTTCTCTTTAATTATCAGACCTTCTCCTTCCCTCCCTCGGCTGAAGTACTGTAACACTAGTGCAACTGTGGCATCTTACGTTCTTTACTGTACTACAGGACTCCATACTGCAACAGAACAGTACAGTGAGACCCTAGACCTTTCAAAGCCATACTGAAACCCATCAAGACAGAAAGTTTGATTATAAAAAAATATCAAACAAACTTCATTTCACTTTTGTTTTGCAGCATTCACAGAAATATGCGGAAAGAAAATCAGATGCTTTGGAAATTGGGAAGAAAGGAGTTAAGGGGAGGGTGGGGAGACGGGTAATTTCTGCATAGAGCCCAGTTCTGCCAATGTTTCTGTCAAATCTAGAGACTTCAAAAGCAAGGGCTACCAGTAGCTGTAGTGATGTACCATTACCTCTTGTCTTCTGCATTATAGGCTGACTTAAAACGTACATCTTCTGCATAGAGTTAATTTGTCCTCTGTTTCCTTTGACCTTTCCCTTTAAAACCACACACGTTCCTCTTCTGATTGGTTTCCATTTCTGTCCTTTAAGAATTTTATGTGCATGCAATATCTATCTACCAGCTGCTGAAGCTACAATTCTATTCACATTTTTCTGTTATTGAGGTTGTTCAATGTACTGTACCTTATGTTATGTATCAATCAAACTGTCATACTCAATTTGTCACTAAAAAAGGCCTGCTTTAAAAAGAAAGTTGGCCTCCTTCCAATACCCATTTCAGAAAATGACAATGAGAAATATGTTGGTCTCAAAGCAAATTTCTTCAGGGCTTTTAAGGTACTGTAAGTTTCACATATAATTTGTACTTTCGGGAATTCAGTAGAATACAATAAAATATCCTCTCTGTATGGGTTGGTCCTATCAAGGTTCTGGAAAATTACTAATGAAATGTCTGCAAATTTGAAGGTAATTACTGAAGAAGCTTACAATTTGTTCCCTCATTCCAAATTAAAATTTGTATGCAATAAGTAAGTATATGAGCATGCACAGTTCTGCACTAACTCCTGGTCATAAAATAGGGACTGTGTACACATATTGTACAATATTAAACTACCCACCCACATTGCACACTGTAAAGTACACATATGAGAAGGTTCTTAAAGGTCTTCTATAATCCATCCATTCATGCACCCACTGGAATTGCAACATTTTATGAGCCAAGATTTAAGTACAGTATGCTTCAATGAATTCTATTAAATTATTGAGCATGTCAGTCCTAAACACCGGAAAAGGAAATAATTTTCAAAGAGTATAGTAGTGCATTTCAACTTTTTTTCATTGTTTTGGCATTGGATTCACCCAAGGTCAACTCTACTATGTCAGCTGAAGTTCAGGATACAGCATACAAAAGAAGACCTATGGGACAATGTGCACAATTTGGTAAAAAGCTGCAATGGATAGATGTGCTGTACTCCTTGGCATGCCTTCTACTGTACAGTACTTAAATACACTGCTGCCATGGAAAGGGCTAAACTCAGTTCACCTTTTGGTCAGTTAACAAAGTTCTGTAGAAAGTAGAGATTGTGCACTGTTACTCTTCAAACTGATTAGAAACTTGCTGCAAATGACCGTCCAACTGAAAGTACAGTATTCGAATATTATCCTATGTTTGAGACACACATTAACCCCAAGAGAAGTTAGGGAACCACATCCTAATAAGAGGCACTGCATACAGTATTAAATTAAACCATCTAGGCTAAAAAATATATAAAATGCCCAGGATACGATCCTCTCATGTGGCTACTGCACATTTGTACCACTCCTTATGGAGAGTTACCTGTGTCGGAAGGTTTACACTTTATTGCGCAATCACATAGCTGATGGATTATATGAAGTGTGATGATCATATGCTGGATGCATACAGTATAAAGAAATTATGTAATGTTTGCACTTTGCAGTACATGCTTCAAAACACGGTTAACTGATAGCGCAATATTTTGCATACAAGTGCAAGTTAAATCAAGTGCTATTATTCATTACCCTGTGTACACCACTTCAATAATGCTATGGCTCTGCTCACTGCATGCTTGTCTCTCTCTAATCTCTCTCTAAATGAGTATAATGGCTGTATACCGAGTACGAAAGTCCTATTCTCAGACAGTCTGGACGTGCAGAATGTAGCAAGAAGTAAATGTATGCATACCAGGTGCTAGTATGAAGTAAGGTCAATGAAGGACATACATGTGTGAGCAAAGTTTCCCTTTAAAGACAATCTAGCTGAACAAATTACTTCCTTTAGTACTCTCCTTCGTATGCAATGAACACCCCTTATGAAAACTTCACAGCCAATGCAGGACCACGAAGTAGACAACACCAACAAGAATATTTCCTGAAATACATGCCCAGAGTGTGTCTAAAAATTGGCTCAAACAGATTAACAATTTTATTATATAAAATATCTTCTTAAAGGGAATTGACAACTGCAGAATACAAACTATTCAGTATAACTAGCATTTTGCTAGTCAAGCTGATCACATTACTACACCACTAAAAACTTATGATAGAGAAGCAGCATTTTAAACCCAAAACCTGCATTTTCAACAATTTTAGGATAAAGACTCAAAACTGCTAAGAGCAGTTATGGAAAATTTGAACTCTTCATTATTCCCCTAATAGCACTCTTAAATTGATAGGGTTGTTGCATGCCCCATGTGATGTAGGTCTTATCACGCAAAACAGTTTTGAATTACAGTACTGGTTTCAAAATAATTTGATAGCCCTCTTAGTTAGTAGCGGGTACCGCCAACCATCATATCACATTTTCAGTGATTTTTTTTATTTTCTTCTGGCCTTCAAAGTAATGATGGTCTCATACATTTACAACTTGGTACAAAAAATAAATTGAAACAGCTTGGATTTTGAGAAATTGGTTAAATTATAAGTTTGTGCTTTGTGGAACTTTAAAAATATGATGTGCCTATGTGGCCTTTGACCATTTCCAATGGAAAAGGAGCTAATTTATATCAACCCTAAATCTCAAGTTATTACTTCTGATATTTATACTATTCTTTCAAAAAAGTGAAGATGAGTGATGCTAACAGAATGAAACAAATCTCTTACCAGCCCTTTGTAACCTAAGGATTGTGTCTTACAATGAGTTGCCAAGTTAATGATGTTAACAAGTATACTATATATGGGAAATAGAATTTGTTCAACTGCCTACTGAATTGATGGCTTTAAAATTTCACTGTAAAAATTCCCCCCATCATTACATTCTTTGTAAGATATCATAAAACAATGAAAAACAAAGGTGACTCTTAACACCTACTCTATCCCCAGAGAGAAAAGTAAATTAACAGATTAAGTCAATTTTAGCAAAATTGGTGAAGTCTATTTGACAAAGCTGCTGACAAATTTCGGAGGAAAATTCAACTTTTTCAAAATATCTAAAAAATTCTGTCACCCCAAACTGAATTGGCATACCCCTGCATCCTATTTCACCAATGACTCTTTTTAATCATGTGACTATAACTTTCCTTCTTAATTGCTTGATTCACACTAAGTTACTACTTCATATACCTTCATTGTCCAATGTTTATTTTTTGAACAGCCATGAATTATCAGCCCTGAAATCTAATACTCGTCCCATCGTTTGAGATGAGTAAAAGTTGCATTGGGCTTGTAATAACCTTCTCTCTCTGAGTTTGTCTGATGGATCTTAAATTTTATGTGTAATTGAGTACTTCAATACATCAACAAGAAAGTATGTCATAAAAATTTCCCAAAAGAAGAGATATTGTGACAAGTTTGGACTTTCATTCATTACTGAAACATAAAAATGAAAGAAAAAAGATCACTGGAGAGCACACAGAATTGTAAGTAAAGGTTTTTTTACTATGACAGCGACATGAGGTACTGTACAATGTTCAATCTAAAATTGTTCATCTTTTTCATTCAGGCAAAACATATTTCAGGCAACCAAAATTTGGCTTTGATTAGGTAGTACAATGCTGAATTTATTTCTTACAAATCAGGGTTGTTGATATTTTCAGAGGACTTACGAGGATATTTGCTATTATCAGTTCATGTATTACAACAAAGGAAGTTTGGGGGACTGCTAAATCCCCTTCAACTACAGTACCTGTACCCTCGTAAAAAGTGTTCCATTGTGGTAGTTGCCAGTCTAGTAGCAGCTCCAGGTATAGTACATGCCAATGGAACACACTACACACACTGTGAGTCTTATAAGCTCAAAGATGGATGGGAGTAGGCGATAGCCTACTGCAAGCGTACAAGTCTCAGAATAACCAAGTTCTACAGATTATATTACACGCATACCCCCTCTCTATATAGGAGTAACTGCAGAAAACTCATTATTAGGGGAAGATAGTCCATGTCACTGTTGTAGAAGGAGTGGTCAAACATGAAGCCTTTAATCTGGAGTGGAGGTACAGCCGCAGTTGCAATGGTCGAACATGACCTGGGTATACTACAAGAACGACTAGAGGATATACTGTAAATGTGAGTCTTGTGTTCTTTATTTTGGGCACATCTGTCTCTTCCACTGAAATGTGGAAGTGTAAGCTGACTGTGACTGCACCTTCGAAGTCTCAGTGTAGGGAGGGAAACTGTATTTATATTAATTTGTACCCAGGATGCTAGTTAGGCTATGTGCATCAGGAGCTGTTTGACTTCTTCGCGTAGGTCTACAATTTACAGAACAAAGTTTGTCATATTGGCCAGCCATTTTACATCCACACATTTCCCAAAATCAATGAGTCGCTTTCATTCCCATCAAGTTATAGCACTCGACACAATTAACTGAATTTTAGCTACAAATATCCTATGTAAAAAAGGCAACATTCAACAAATGGCCTACCTCGGGAATTGTGAACTGTGCCTAGCCTACAGTCCTACAGACTTTTACTGTTTAACAGTGTCAGGCCGAGTGTATGCTAATGTTTATATCAGAAACATGGGAGAGAATGCCACCCTCTTATTAAAACAGGGTTTGGTCAGGGTTTCCACCTGGGTTCAATTATGCCTAGGGTTCGGTAAGGGATAAGGTGAGGGTTAAGTCGGTTTAGGGGTCAGGTCTGGGTTAAATGGCATCTTAAATAAGCAATGTCCGAAGCACTGATGGTAAGGGTATCATACAAGGGAGTACTGTTAGCCATATTTTGGCCTTTGAGGTTTTGGGATGACATTCTCTCCCTAGACTCGTGTATCAGAACAGTCCAAATCTGGTATCCCTTTTCTACAGTTACTCCCAAGGCTTACTAAAACTTATTTCAACCAGCATAAAAGTGGCCTTGATTTTAACCGTTCAGCATCATTACTACTGTATGTGATGATCGGACTCTGAATTGTCCACCACACATCTTTAAGTCAAGTCAAAACCTGGATGGAACACAATACACTAAAGATGAATGACTCGAAGACAGAGTTTATTCAGTTTGGATCTGAGCTAGCAGTTATGTAAATGTGTTACTCAAACAATGTCTGTTAATAATTGTGAAATATCAAAAGTTAATGTTGTAAAATACTTGGGCGTTCACCTGGATAAGAACCTTTTGATGAAATTACACATACAAAGCAAATGTAGATCTGCTATGGCAAATCAGCATCGGATAGCAAGCATCAGGAAATATCTTACCATCAATGCTTGTAAGCAGATTGTACACGGTTTAATCATATCACACCTTGACTACTGTAACAGCCTTCTATATGGCCTTCCCAACTGCGAGATAAAAAAGTTGCAGCAAATTCAAAACATGGCTGCTAAGCTTGTCTTGAATAAAAAAGAGTAGATAGTTCAACATGCAGAATGTTTAAAAGAACTGCACTGGCTTCCCTTTACACTTGGAATTAAATTTAATATCCTCACCTTAATTTGGAAGTGTTTAAATGGATAAGCCCCTGATTACCTGACTGATATGCTCAAATTAAGAACTAACAAACCAGTTCTGGGATCCAGTGCAAGTAGAATCCTCCTAGTTATACCCAGGACACACTGCAAATCTTTTGGTAATTGTTCTTTTGCAGTGGCCAGCCCTCGTCTTTGGAACGATCTTCCAAGTAATATTCAATCTGTACCAACACAGCAAGTTTTCAGGATTAAGCTTAAAACATGGTTATTTTCTATGTATTAAATATCTTGATGTTGCTGTTGTTGCTTTTTCATGTCATAGCTTATATGGCAGTGATTCCCACTGATTTTTCAAACGACCCAAATTTCATCATTTTACATTCTTTGGCGACTCAACCGCCGTCTGAGATGAAGTTCAAGTAGCCTTATCTTGTATCCTATATTTCTGTCGGCCAAGATGTTAAAATCAAAATAAATAGCCTAGGCTAGGCCTATATAAATTTTGTTTGCAGCTGTTTCAGAAACTTGTAATCAGATATGTAGTCCTCACAGAGATATTCTAACTCGCTGGTCAGCAAATGAATATAATTTCAGAAAGAGTTGAAATGTTTGATACACTATCAGTCACTATGTTGAAGACACTAAACTGTGCATAGCCTAAATCATGTTCTTTTGCTATTGTGTCCTACCGGAATGATTTTTATTCGTATTCAGAACAGAGAATATTAACCTAAAATGGGTTGCTGCCCACTACAATGCTCCGCGACCCCCACATGGACTCATGACCCATTAATTTACACCTTGCCACCCATTTTTGGGGTCATGACCCACCATTTGGGAATCACTGGCTTATGGTATTTTCCCTTTTGTCTTTTTTCTTACACCCTTTTCTATTTCCATGTTCTTTAAGTGTTTGTACAGCACATTAGATAACTTTCAGTTGATAGTGCACTCTATTAAATCTATAATAATAATAAATTAAGCGTTAAGTAATAATCGTCCTCGATGAGCGTTAACCTGTAAATGTTAAGTGAGGTCCTAGTAGTAGGATACATAACATTATAGCCTATTATGTCACTAGCTGACCTATTCAAGGGTACGGTACAAGCAAGACAGCTAGGCCTAGTCACGTAATACAAACAGGGTCCTGCATGCATTGGTACCAAGAAAGGCATAGGCCTATGTAAGGCTAACATTTTACACTTACCGGTCGCTGCTTCAGAACTCTGAAAATAGGAGACTGAAATCACAACAACAACCCAGAGCACATGCCCCCGAATAGGCATCATCTTCACTTTCACGTTAACCACTTTTTATCAAAATACTTTTTTCGTCTCTTTGGTAAACAACTTGACCTTGTTTGTACCAAGTTTTCAACAGAGGCAGATAAAACTTTGCGTAGTATCCGTACCGTGTAAACGTCTATGACAATATTATTAGGAGTTTGTTGTATAGTACGTGTTCGTACGTATCGGATCGGACACCCCAAACAAACTGGCGCTGGCTGGCCGAGTTGGGCTGTTGTGCAACATGTGAAACGTGGTACGTCTAGTCACCTCGGCAGTACAGTATTTAATTAGTTTGTACAGCAAGGCACGCAACAGGTAATAACTTGGAAAAACACCCTTAAAGCACAAGAGGGTATAGCTAGGGAGGCCCGAAAAGCGTGATTTACCACTAAGACGATTGGAGGCCATTACGTGTTACTACCCTTTACCCTACACTTGATGCTAACCTCGACATTTAATTTCTTATTTTTAATGACTTCTAGGAAAATTTCCGAAATCACCCCAAGTTCGTCTTAGCCAAAAAAAAAAAAAAAAAAAGGCACGGAACGATACCCTTCCCTTCGGAATAGTACTTTGATGGGGGAGGGGGGGCGGGGGGATCTAAGGGGCTTTAGTCCCGCATTTTTTCTACCATGGGCATTTTGGGCCTGCTTAGACTGTTTTAATTATAGTGTATATATTGGGCCCCTGCGGTCGATGATTAGCCCCCTCACTTCAAAATTGGCTCCACTGCCCCTGCGGTCGGGGAATTTTTCGAATTTCACCAGGGAGTCTTAATGGGTACGATAATGCAAAGAAAGAGGCATTAGCTAATTAATGTACTGGGCCAAAGTACTCAAGGGCTTCGACGGATCTCTGGGGGGCTCGTGAAGGGGAACACATGCCTCCCCCAACTTGATTCTGGGGACAGACCACCGTTCCTCCCTCCAATATTTGGTCGATGACCATAATTCTTGCTAATATTGAGAGGGTGAGACATATGAAGTACCCTCCAATAGTTTGGTTTGGGGGAGAGATATCTATCAAGCGCGGATCCAGGTGGGGGCACATCCGGCACGCGCCGGCCCCCCTTTTTTCGATGACCAACGATTTTTTGACCAACGATTTCTTTTGCCTGAGCAAATGAGCAAATAGATATGGAAAATATGTTTACCAGATGCTGGGAAATCGCATCTAAGCGCGTCTAGAATTCAAATTTTCTTGGGGGAGGACCCCAAACCCCCCAACCGTGGCTTCGCGGGTTCGGCGCTCGCTCGTCGGCCTTCGGCCGACGATGTGTGGGCCACCCCCTTACCCCTTTCTCAAAATCCTGGATCCGCACCAGTCTATGATCTTTTGGCAAGAGCTCATCATAATAACCAATAGCCTAGTTGCTAATAATTGTGTGAATAATAATCTTTCCGATGATTTAAAAGTCACAAAAATTGATTTTTTTTTCCCCCTCTTTTTGATTGCACATTAATCACTGAGTGCATGCATGTTCGGTGACTGAGCCGTAGACGAACATTTACATTTCCCCCAATAACTTTGATGGGGAACATGGTAAAACCCTTCATGTATGCCTCTGCAGTGATATTTACTTAAAGTGGTGTGGGACGGTGAGATATATAGTCACCTCCAATAATTTGGCCCGGGCTAGGGAGAACAAAGAAGGGCCCACCTTAAAACTTTTGACAAAAACCTGCAAAATTTGCTGATTCTTTGCGCGTGTAGGCTCAGGCTTTATAATGCATTATCCCTTGTCTTTTTGTCGGGGTGGGGTATTTTTCATTTCAGTTCGAACTTTTTGTCAACGACAGTAATATTTAGCTCTATCACCATGAAAGACCCATTTTTAACGGCGGGTTCCACGCGCATTTTATTTACCTTCGCTTTAATATATTTTTATTTATTATTTTCTCCTTTTTGCCACATAAATGTCTGACATTTACTGAGAATCTGCGACACACACTGGCAAATATTCAACTCCATATCCAGGGCCTTCAAATGAACGCACTCAACTGGGATATCCCCATCTGACCATGAGAGTTGCCCTACTATAGCACCCTAAACAGTGGCCTAACCAGACTTCGTTTTTCAACTGGGCGGAAGGGGCAGATAGTTGAAGTGGGAGGCGAGTAGTAATGTCACTATCTAAGCTGATCGCCAACATCAGTTGGCTTGTAGCGTACAGAGAAAAAGTTTTTGATAAAAATGCAAATTGCAGGAAGTGGCACTTCCCAGTCTCTCTGGCCTTGTGATTTCCGAGAAAATACTAAAGGAAATCCTTTCTTCCAAGGAGTGTTTCCCACTCCCAAGTTTTTGTCTTATACAAATTTTACCCATTTCTTTTTATCTTCGAATTTCATTTGGGTACAAGCTGGAGCAAGAAATTTGACTGAGGGCTCTATCCCCCTGCCCCCTCCCCTCGCTGGTTACACCACTGGCCCTAAACCAGTCTAACCCATGTGGCAAGAATCGTTACCGTATCTTGTAAATGGTTTTACTTAAAGTGATTCAACATTTACAAGCTTTAATTAAAAATGAACTTACAGCTCTGTCGATTTTGAACTAAATCTAGTGAAAAATTCGACAAGGTTTCTGTTCTTCGTCCTTATTAATAAAAATATTTTGAATTTTAATAGGACAATTTTAGATGGATGCTTCTCTGGCAAAAAACGCCATACCATTTCAATTGCGTGAATATCGTGATTTTCAAATTTAAATATGTTTGCTCTTTCGTATATATCCGCGTGTTCCAATCCCTTTTATTGATCCTGCAAACTGAATGACAACAAATCTAAACCCGGTAAGATCTCAGGGGCGGCGACCACAAACTCTGTCGTCCATCAGTCCATCTCCACCTTCCTCACCTGCCCAAATGGATTTTGGGCAAATTTGATGGTGTATTTTCAGCGCACTCCGACCACAGAATTTATCTCGGTGACTCCGAACGCTAGTTGAAGGCATCATGATGCCTAACACCATTATTGGGGAAGGTAAGGAATTGACTTTGCGAAAGTTCAATTTAATGTAGGCCCGTAGTCAGACAAGGTACTGAAGGAGGACGAAATGGCTTCGAAGGGGGGGGGGAGCGAAAACATTTTCACGGGTCAAATGTGTAAAAGTGTATTACGTCAATGCCAAACTTCTCTAGGGGTGAAAAATTTTCAGGGGGCTTCGACCCCTTGTCCCCCCCCCTAGTCTGGAGAAGGGCCTGATTTAAGGTCCATGGGCTCCCTTTTAAAGGAAACCCCTTTTTCATTAATCGTATCCATTCTAAGCCTTTTTTCAGTAAGTGTAGCTTAGCACCCAGCTTGTAGTTCGACATCTTTCCAACATTTAGGTAAAAAATTTTTCATATATGTTGCAACACTGAACTTCATTCAAATATAGACAACTTTTAATACGAGCCCGGCTCTGGGGTCTTCACCTAACCGGACATTGCCTAGTGGCCGGCATCATGGACGTATACTCGGGTTCCGTAATCTCACACAATGTTGTGTTTACGTATACACATACACGTACGAGACGAGGGCAGGGGGCATATGCCCTCCCAATTCGGTCAAAAATAGTGAATCCATTCGGGCAAATAAGACAGCCAAGAAAATAAATTTTGCCCTAAATTAGGGCATAAATTATCCCTGCCCCCCCCCCCGAAAAATTGACCCTGTACGTCTATGTGTACACAAATTTTCTTCCGTGACATGCATGCAATTATTTTGCACGCTTTGCGCTCAATATCTTTTTCGTGTCATTTTCAGAAACCTTCAAATTTCTTGTAACCTGTCTATCAACCACTCAAGTTAGACTATCTTCGTAGCATGACAGGTTTCAAACTAAGCAGCTGTGTAGTACATGGTAAAAGTTTAGCTGTTACTGGCTTCTGAAAGCACACCCACTTCTAACTGTGACATTAGAAAAGGGAAGATTTGTGCTTCTCCGTGGTCACTTAAGCTCATACTTCGTTACCAGAATAACATAAACCATGGGCGTGGATCATGGGGACGCGTCCCCTCACTTTTTGGAAGGGGGACATCGCCAAAAAGTCCCCCCAACTTTTTCAAAAATGATGAAATCTAAAACAATGATTTCGAATTGACACTACGTATTAAAAGCTACATTTCGCCCAAATATGGCACCATTTGCCATATAGATACCTTCCAATTTCATGTTCAAGGGGAGGGGGACACCCTCTCCCCCAGGACAGCGATTCGTAAATGGTGAAAAGTCTTACAATTTACTGTTCACTCACTTCACGAAATGTAGTTCTGATTTACCCCAAGGACTGAGAAAAATTCACTTAAGCAAGCAAAATGAAAAAAAAAACTTCCTAAAAAAGTAAAAACTCTTGGTGATATATTCAATCCAAATTTAGCACCATTTTGCATATAGCCCACCTTACGTGAGCAAAAATTTTCCAAAGTGGAGGGGGACACCCCTTCCCTTAGACCCCTCCCCCAGGACAGATTCGCAAATGGTGAGAAGTCCCTCCCTCCCAGTTTGCAAAATTTGAGAATTGAGTTTGTAATTTTCTTAATAAAATATGACCAAATTTTTAAGAGTAGATATGTCAAAAAATATATTTTTAGATTTTTTCTTTGCTATTAATTAACACAAAATATTCATGGTTTTCCGCCGTTTTGTTTTGGCAGCTATTTGAATGAGTGTTACCCAAAAGGTTTAGTGCTACCACTTGATTTCGGGTTCAAGGGACCATAAGGTTTCAAAAAATATTGAGTCGGAGAGTTGTATTTGTGCCCGTGAAGTGCCTCTGGCCCATGGCCTACTTAGGTCGTCGGTGGCAGTCCAGAAATACATTGGGATGGAATTAAATTTATCCTCGCAGAAAAATTGCCCCCTCCCCACCCCTCCTAAATAATTGCCAACCGTAGTACCCCGCATCATGGACTCCCAAATTACTCTATAGGACTATATCAGGCCGATTTTTTTTATTATTATTATTGCTAAACATTTGAAGACTCCTTCTGAAAAACTAAAATCAAGTAAAAATAGTCATTGTGGCCCGAGAAAGTGCATGTTTGAAATAAAGTGCAGTAATTGCCGTGGGCTCTTCCCTGTCTACATGACCCCAACTTAAGCTGACCCGCTTCTCGACTATAGGCCTTATAGGCATATGGGCTGAAATTGTTGTAATTAACCTTGTCGCAATTTGATAAACATAAATGCCATGTCAAAGTTAAATAATTGATAAACTGAGGACACAACAGGTCTATATTCCAAAACTTACTCAACAACTTCAATTTAACTAAAAAAAATTGAATACAACTGGTGATTATTTTGCTGTATATTTTTTGCATTTGTGGTAGGTCCAAATGTCATGTGCATTGCTGCTGAGGCGAAAGCAGCCTTCTGGAAATGAAGAGCTCATATTAAGTTTTATGTGGAAGTACTAACTCCGAGCGGCCTCGTATCGTGAATTGACTGCGTTAGATGAAACTTACGACACCGTGCAAGTAGAGAAACCTAGCAAATTCACCCACCCATTGTTCATCCGACTCAACCCTAACACATGTTTGGAATATTTTTTTGTCTGGATTAAGTGTGAAAAGGAGTTATAAACGTACATAGGGGGAATTGTACCGCTAAATTGGGGGGGGGGGGGTCCGTGACCCCGCGGAGAGGAATGAGTGTGTTCGGTTTCTCTTTAAGGAATATGACCATGGGGTTACTACCTAGAAGTAGTAGCTCCATGGTGACTCCATGATTTCACTGAGCCAGGAATATACTGTGCAGCCTGCATAGTGGGCAACGAGTCGTCCAGACTCCATAAAGCTGTAAGTTCTTTGCACCTCCAGAGCTGGCCTAGCACTGAGTCGGTGGCACAGAATGTTAGCCTATACTAAAGTAAAGGGTTCAGTGACCTTAACATCGTCACACCTCACTGAACCCCAGAAAATTAGTTTACCTAACATTTTGTGCCATTGTTCAAAACTTCCGAATCTCTACAAAAAAAGAGGGCACCATTCCAGTAATGTTACCGAGGCCCATGTTTTACAAGAAGTTTTAGGTAGCGGACCACTAATTAAAGGGGAATCCCTGCGAGGAAGTTACCCTACGAATGTAACACCCTAGAAAAACATTTTGGGGGACAGTTCAGACCATGTTACTGAAATGTTATGTTCAATTTGTGATGTGTATGTGGTAGGAAAGTAGTTGAAGTACTAATTCTTTTAAAATAAAGAAAATTGAAGGTATTTCAGACACTTTTTGCAATATATCCTCCGCGATGCAAAATGGTTTATGAATGGGTAAAAAAAAGCAGGAACCACCACTCAATCATACAAGCCCTTCTAACTCGAAATTTCAAGGGTCATGATACACAAATTTAAAACTGTTGTAAAAGGCATACTAGTGAACGTTCATAAGAGGGGTAGCTTGTGCTTGTTGAAAACTTCTACAAGGCTCCAAAGGCCACGAAAAAGACCAAAATTAGTAAGTCAAAGGAGAAAAAATTAGTGGAGCGCTACCTACATGCGGAAACCCGACACTGGGGTAGCATCAGGATTTACGTGATAGGGATCCAAGCTCCCCGACACACATAAATTTAGCCTGTTTTGTGGCCTCTGGATTCTTGTTCAAGTCCTACAAAAGCACAAGTCTCCCCGCCCTAA